>JAXGGA010007625.1:0-61536 GCA_038373865.1 Uloborus plumipes
TCATTTAAAATACAATCAAGCAATCTTAAGTTTTGAATCGTATTTCCGACTTTCAATTAGGGAAATATACTTGCAGAGGTTTTAAAACTCTTTGAACAGAACATATATAATTAGAAATTTATATCGAGGTAGAAACTAGTCTTTTGTTTCATGTACCGGTACGTTTCATGTCTAAATAGGCATGGGGTTTTAGTCAAAGATTAACTAAATATTTTGGCGTACCTCCGATTTTCAATGCGTGAAATTTGCTTGTAAAGACGTTAAAAATGTTTGATTATAATATAGGGGGGAGCCAGTAAATGAACACCTCGTATTTTTCATGATAAAACAAGGTTTTGAAACATATGTCCGAAATGAATTACCAGAAGTAACTTCCTTCTACTCATTTACAAAAAGAAATTGACTAGAAAAGGCTGTGCTTGTCCACTGGTAGGGATGTTCCTTCACTGGCTTTGGGCACTTTTTTTCGTTTCAACCCCCCATAAAACCTGATGCAAACAATAAAAGCTCTCCCATTTTAATTTTTACTTCCTTTTACGTAGTAAAGGAAGTATTGTGATCGTGAAAAAAAAAATCACTCAAATTTGGGTCTAAATTTTGATTTTGCTCACCCCCGAATAAATGATCAGCAGTTTTTTCGACCTGTCAGCACGTGTATATGTACCTACCAGCATATAACCTACCGAAAAATCATTTTCAACTACCCCCGAGTTAGGTACGACGAGTTTTCTCGTGACGTCTGTATGTACGTGTGTATATGCGTATGTGTGTCGCAAAATCCAAAAACTATATGCCGTAGAAGCTTCTAGATTGGTATTTAGGCTCTGAGGGGGGTCTAGTTGTGTACCTCCCCTTGTGGTTGCATTCGAATGCTCCCAAGAGGGTGTTTTACCTCTTTTTGTGGGTAAATCAGTGTTAGTTTCACTGCAGACTTAAGTGATATGAATTGGCGCAACTACTTGGTGAAATATCACCAAGCTTTTGATCGCCAAGTGTTTGACGCCAACTTGGCGACATATCGCGACAAAAACTAGTTTTTGAATTTGGGTTCAATTTGGTGCTACTGGCGATATTTTGCAAGAAATCCACTGAATGATGTTAAAATCGGCGATATTTAGAAAATTAATCATTGTAAAACTTTTTTTTTACATTGTTTCGTGGCAAACTAGGGGTGTAAATGTTTGAATTGTTTTCTTGCTCACTCCTAGCACTAACACTTAAGGCATCTACTAAGAAATTTACACGTAAAAGGATGTAGTGTGGCGTCCATACCAGATTTTTTTTAATATTACCTATACCATCTGAAGTGTTTTTACTGTCACGAGGTAAATGCTACAAATTTTTTCGCCGCTATGAATTTTTGAAATTAAAAATTCGCTTAAGTATTCGTTCACTGGTCGGTCTAACTTATATAGTAAGAATTTATATTATGGAAGAAACTAGTTTTTTGTTTAATGTACCCTCAGGTTTCATTAGTTATGACTGACGGCGCTCTGCAGGTATTCGATCCGCAATTGCCTAATGGTCACAGGGAAGTAATTGCTAAAGTGGATAACCTGGTTTCCGTCAACTGCTTTGACATATGTACTGTAAACACTACTACTCTAAATGCTTGGTTTCGAGAGTTTGCTTTTAAGTCTTTGTACATAGCTAATATATGAGATACAAGCATCATATTTAATTCAGAAAATTGATTGATTTTTTACTTACAAAAACACAGACTTCTAAGTAAATTGTACTGTTGGAATCTGAATGTTGTTTATACAGCATAATACAGCTAGTTTTATAGTAATTTTACAGTAATAAACTGTAAAACTGCTAATTTTACAGTTGTAAACTGTAAAATTGCTAGTTTACAGTAACAAACCTTAAAATTGCTAGTTTTACAGTTCATTACTGTGCATTTTGCAGTTTTAAACTGGAACCTCTGCAGCCAGCATTACACTGTTGTTTTTACTGTAATAAACTGTAAAATTGTTAATTTTACAGTAATAAACTGTGAAATTGTTAGTTTACAGTAATAAACTGTAAAATCGCTAGTTTACAGTAGTAAACTGTAAAACTGCTTGTTTACAGTTTATTACTGTGTTACAATTTATTACAGTTTTAAACTAAAACTGTTGCCAGTAACTCTGCTGCCAGTATTACACTGTTGCTTTTACAGTATAATGCAGCTAATTTTATGGTAATAAACTGTAAAATTGCTAATTTTACAGTGATAAATCGTAAACTTACCAGTTTTACTGCAATAAACTGCAAAATAGCTTGCTTTACAGTTCATTACTGTGCTTTTACAGTTGTAAACTGAAACCTCTGCTTCTAGTATTATACTGTAAAAACAACATTTTTTTTTTCAGTGTGTGTGAACATGATAAAAAAAAGAGAGGGTCTACGTCTGAAGTGAGCATTTTTTTTAATTAACTCGAATATGCACAGGCTAACTGAGATCAGTGTTGAATAGATAGGTATAGAGGCCCGTCCTCTTGGAGCTGGACAGATTTATATACAAGAAGTGGTCCAAATACGGGATACCACTTTTATTTTGGCACCTACTGATTAACCTGATCACTCAAAATGCAAAGTTTTATCGCCAATAACTTTTAAATAAATGAATGCCAAAAACTCATTAACCCATTTATGCCCAAGTTTTTTAACAATATTTTTCAATTTTTATCTGTTTAAAACTCTTACTTGGAATGGTTTGCATACATTTCAGGCTTAAAATAGTTCGCCGTTGCCATATTAATTAAGTTATTTAACATCATGTTTATGGGATATTTTACAGATATGTGAGCAAAGTACAACCTTATTTGACTTTACTTTTGCAAAGTAACATTACACAAGGCATCTGTGATCAATTTTAAGCAAATCATTTTTGAATTGTTTAATTTTATGAAAAATTAGTTCGCAAAAAAACTTACTTTCTGTGGCTACCCATGCTGGATCGTTGTTTAACTGATTTGTCTGAAAATAGCTGTCAATAAATAAACTCTGATGTCCAAATCGTGGCTCTAACTGGTTTTCTCAAGAAGAAGGACAATTTAACTTGTGAAAAACAGCTTTGGTAAAATGATATACCCATTACAGGTTTTTGTATGTAGTAACTAACAAGCGTCCGTTTTTAGTCTACTGGCATAAATGGGTTAAGATGATCTTAGGGTTTAAAAAGCAGAATAGCAGTTTTAAGTGTTCTAAAACTAAATGATTACAAAAGAATGTAAAATCACGCTTTTTCAAGAGGTGGTCCAAATGACAATGTAAAATGATTTTTCAATAGTCTTAGTAAAAAATTAAATTACAATTTATTATGTTACTCTAAAAGTAAGTTTGATACGTCACAGTTAATATAAGATATCGATTTCACTTGATTACAATTTATTGAAACAGTAGAGGGAAATGTGCTGTGTTTATTATTTTCTTTTATTAGCCTTATTTTTTGTAATGTCTTTTTTTTGTCTTTCTTTCCTTTCCTTTCTTTGTTTTTCTTTATTTAAAAAATGTGGGAGTTCCATTACATCGTGTGATAAAAATATCTCTCAATCCATTCGGTTTTTTCATTCTGCCTGCTATGCTTCTGAATTTAGATTCAACGAACTTGACTTAGCATACATGCAATATACATACATGGATATAACTTATAACATACAAACCTTGCATTTGATTTTCTCTCACTATGTCGTATATGTAGAATTATAGTACTTTGAGTCATTAAAATTATTTTAAATAAAGTTACAAAATCTTTCCTAAAAGTCATGCGTAATTTAAAAAAGAAAAAAGAAAAGTAGCTTTTTTTTAAAGAAAATATTTTTTTTCAAAGATTACATAGGTAATCATGTTTTTTTTTTTTTTTTGACACATTTTTTTTTTACAAAACCTACAACCTTTAGAAAATATTCTAGGAAGTCTGGCGTCTCTATCATTTTAACTGCGACTATACTTCCGAATGTGAAATATATACTGCTCCGAAATACCGTATCAATATAGTTACGCTTTAATGATCTTGGGTCTTTAATAGGAGACACTTTAAGCACGTTTCGCAATAAAATTGTTTATCTTAGAGTAATAAACTCTTAAATATCTAATTATTTCTTTTCTAACAGGATGAAACGTTATCGAAATGCTCTGCGTATTTTATTTTGTGAGAGAAAGCTATTAAATTGTGATATGTTTGTAATTTTTTCGTTTTACATTTTGCGTAATGTGTTCAAAAGAAAAGCAGTGAATGATTCTACTGTATTTTACTGTGATGAAATAAATTTGCTTCAAAATAGTACAGGGTATTTTGGGAGAGTAACATGTATTAGAAGTTCTGCTTTTTAACGATTTTCTTCTTCACCCCTGAAAATAAATGATTCATTGAAAAAAAAAGTTTTTCTTAAGGTTTAATTTTTTTTATGTTTTTTAACTTTCATAAAAATGCAGATTATAAAAATTGGTCATGAAAATTAGTAAGTACGCAAAGTATGTACATAAATTTGCTGAAACTAAGTTATTTATTTTACTGCTATAATTCTAAACACAGAAATTACAACACTGTCTCAAATATTTTACTGCTGTAAAAATGGGTGTTGTAAGCACCTAGATGCAAAATAGTGTAAGTAATAAAGTAAAAACCTCGCTAAAACTATTATCAATGGTAGGAGAATGTCTTACCTGCTGTAGGACAAGAAGTACTTTTACAAGGTGTGTATTTTAAGTTCTGAGAATAGTTTTGTTCTGACGTGCTTGTATGCCAGAGGGCGCTCCGACCGGTTGTAGTCGGTAGTGTGGCCTGATAACGCTTCACTCGGTAGTCGCTTGCTGGCTTTAGTTGAGGCGGGATCAAGTGAGGCGTAGACGTCTTCAAAAACGTGTGTGCAAGCTCAAAATGCGACAAAGCATTGAACAGCGTTGCGCAATCAAATTTAGCGTGAAAATGATTCAGCAATCGTACTTCAGGGAAAACTAATGCAAGCTTAAGTTTTAGATGGCACAAAATGTTTAAAGAAGACCGATAGAGCGTGGAGGACGATCCCCGTACAGGTTATCCGTTAACATCAAGAGCCGTAGAAAACGAACAACGTGTGCGACATTTGCTGAACACAGATTGGCGTTTATGTATTCGCATGATCGCAGATCTAGGAATGAAAAAAAATAGTTGGGCACAAAAGCATCAGTGAGGATCTTGGGATGAGGAAGATTTGCTCCAAACTCATGCTGAAAGTTTTAACGGATGTTCAAAAGCAAAACCGTAAGGCCGTTTCAAAAGATCTTCCACAGCTTCCCTACCTCCCCAACCTTGACCACCTCCCCCCAGCAGACCTTTTCCTCTTCCCTAAAGTAAAGACCGCCCTCAAGGGGCCCCACCACGGGACCCTAGATGATGTCAAAAGGGCTTGCACGCATGCTCTGAAGGAAGTTTCGTTTGATGACTTCCAAGAAGCGCACGAAGCGTGAAAACGTCGCCTGTAGCAGTGTGAAGATACCCAAGGAGCTTATTTTGAAGACTATTAAAGTTTTGTAGCGATATCGCTAGTAAATTATTTTTTGTGGACTTATTCTCATTACTTAAAATGCACACCCTGTAGTAGCCGGTTAGGTGCTGATATACTACACAAGAAAAAAAAAAGAAAAAAAGTCAGCGAATGTTAGCGCTTAGATAAATTATGTATAAAATCGTCAGTGCAAGATTTCGCATAACTTCTCCACTTGCATAATAAGATCACCGCTCTTTTGTTTACTTACGTGTAGCTAGGTTTCCTTCCGATAAAAAACACATTTTTGAAAAAAAAAAAAAAAAAATCGACTTCAGAACTTCAATTGGCAATTGAAGGGGCAGGTGGATGAAGGGTGATGTGTGACATTTTTTTAAAGTTCTTAAAAAAGTTCTTTTAAAGTATTTTTTTAAATATTCGTAGCTACCAACCATTTCTGTGATTAACTGAAATTTACTGATGGGCTTATCACCTTTATCTATTGTAATAAGTAAGTTTCAAAAGTTGTCACTAATCACCTTTATTCACTTGCCCCTTCAATTGCTCTAAAAAGCGAAAAAAAATCTTTGAACACTATTGATACTACTTTTAAACATGTATTGAAGTCAGCAAAAAATTAATATATAGAATCATATACAACTGCACAATTGAACCATAAATAAATTTTAATGGAACCGGGTTCTTTAATCGCATTCAATAACCACACATTTATGTAAAGGTGCATATATTCTGATCTTTTTTTTCAATGTTTTTTTTCAATGGAAAAATGTCGGCAAAATGTGATGTATCGTTGTAGTATCGATGGTATTTAAAGGATAAAATTATTTTTTACTTTTTTGAGCAACTGCCGTTTGAAGTTCTGAAATCAGTTATTTTTCTTTTTTATTTCGAAAAGATTTTATTTCGTCCTTTTTTGTGTGAATAAGAAATAAGATGATGTTTCCATTACGAAACTTCACCTAATTTTCTCAAAACAATGCTAAATAAAATAAAGTACTTGAAACTATATAAACAATATATCAACGCGTCTAAAATTTAAAAATAAATGACACTATAAACAAACCTTTATTGCTAGCTAAGATTTATTTTTTTCCGAATCATTTAAATATTAACTGCTTTTCTACTTATTTATAATTCGAAACAATAAGAGTTACTTGCAATAAAAATACTATGAACGTGGCCCGTTATATGTTATTAACATTAGATGAAGATAAAAACACCAGTAGAGCAACGGTAGTTATGAATTTCATTGTGTACTTCAGAGAAGCCTTCATTCAAAATTGACATTATGATTGCTATAAAAAGTTGATTCCCGTCCATTTTTTATGGCTTCTGTTGTCAAACCCGAACTATGATACCATCGGATATGTATACTCTTTCAAACAAAAAAAAAAAAAAAAAAAGATTTTTTTTAAATCAGTCCAGAAGTCTTCGAGTAATTGAGAAGCAAACACCAGAAAAAAAAAAAACAAGAAGTTCTGTCGAGAACTGAACGAGCCTACTTTCCCGTACATCGACATCGGCATTCTAGTGTCTGATCAATATTCTTTTAATTATTTGAGTCTGCAAATTGTGTTCAAAGTACCTTTTTAGCACGTACCATTTCAGATATGCAAATCTCATCTAATGAGCTGGGCACGTAAAAAGTAAACAAAAAAATAATAATAAAGTTGCTGCATCTTTTAAACAAGGCTGCTTTTATATTTCTTTTGTAGAAAAATTCCTTAATTGTCTTTAAAAAAAGTCGGTTAAGACGTTGGCTTCTCACACCCAAAGGCGCATATGATTGTGCGACATGTAAAAGATTCCACGAGTACTCCTTTGGCATGTACTATCTCTGGCTAAAATCTACTTATATTAAAAACTGAGTATCTTTCTAACTATCTTTCTTTCTAACTATCTTTCTTTCTATCTTTCTATGTCACGCTTCTTTCTCCTGAACGCCAATGACCTGAAAGTCGAACCAGGTACCGATAGATAGGTAATTTTTCAGGCTTCATTAGTTTCAATTGATATAATTATACGATTTTAATTAGCGAAGATATCAATTAATAAGTAGTCAAGTTTAAAGCGATTAAGCCTAATAAATGATTAAATATGAAATCCATTCTTGCATTGCAAAACGTGGTTGCCATGAAACAGTGATAAAAATGATAATGAGAATTTTGAATGAAGGCTTAACTAAATCAAACACGAAACTCATAAGCGGGCCACTTACGTAGAATTTTTATCGCTAGCTACTGGTAATATTTTGAAACATTTATTTGTTGAAGAGCCATCCACTTATATTAAAAACTGAGTATCTATGTCTGCTTTTTTCCTTTGAGCGAGCTGAACTTACTGAAACTTTCCTCACGATCTTGAAGGCGTGAAGCATCTCAATAATTCGAATGATTTTTTTTTATATAGGAAAAAGGTAAAGGCGTGAAGCGCCTGTAAGCGAGCCGCCTTGGCGGGGAGTAGTTTCTTTAAATTTTTTTTCTCACTACTTTCAGGGCACGAAGTGCCCGTGCAACGCCGGGCCACATGCGTGGTATGTCTTGAAATCGAATGAACATTAAATTATATCAAATACTATAACTTCAGAATGAGGTAAAAGTTAGAGAGGGGGGACGTTATGCATCAACATGCCGCAGGAAGCTAATCTAGCTGCCCTGGCAGCTAGTCTACTTATATTAAAAACTGAGTATCTATCTTTCTAAGTCACGCTTCTTTCTCCTGAACGCCAATGAACTGAAAGTCGAACCAGGTACCGATAGATAGGTAATTTTTCAGGCTTCATTAGTTTCAATTTATATAATTATACGATTTTAATTAGCGAAGATATCAATTAATAAGTAGTCAAATTTAAAGCAAATAAGCCTAATAAATGATTAAATATGAAATCCATTGTTGAAACGTGGTTGCTATGAAACAGAAAAACAATGATAATGAGAATTTTGAATGAAGGCTTAACTAAATCAAACACGAAACTCATAAGCGGGCCACTTACATAGTATTTTTATTGCGCTAGCTACTTGTAATATTTTGAAACATTCATTTGTTGAAAAGCCATCTACTTATATTAAAAACTGAGTATCTATGTCTGCTTCTTCGAGCAGAACTTGCTGTAACTTTCCTCACCATTTTGAAGGCGCGAAGCATCTCATTAATTCGAATGATTTTTTTGATGCCGGAAAAAAGTGAAGGCGTGAAGCGCCTGTTAGCGAGTTGCCTTGGCGGGGAGTACTTTCTTGAAACATTCTTTACTACTTTAAAGGCGAGAAACGCCCATGCAACGCCAGGCCACGCTGCTAGCTGCTTGGGTATTAGTGGGCCACGTACGTAGTATGTCTTAAAATCTTATGAAAATTGAATTATATCAAATAATATCACACCAGAATGAGATAAGAGTTGGGTGGCGGGGGGACATTATGCATCAACATGCCGCAGGAAGCTAATCTAGCTGCCCTGGCAGCTAGTTAACCCATTAATTCCTGACATTTTTTTACAAAGATATTTTGTACACTGGTTACAAACAGTGTTTAATAGACAGGGACAATAATAAAAAATATTATGTAAAGAATAATTTTTTTATTAAGGAAAGAAAAAGCGTCCCTTAAAAGTTACGATAGACCCCAGAGGGTACATACTTTTTTTACTAATTTTTTTTTTCTGCCTACGATATAATATTTAAAAAGATATTTTATAAGAAGAAATAAAAGCAACAATTAACATAAACTGGGAAGCTGGGAATAACTTTGAAAACTTAGCTTTTTTTCTTGAGATTGTGAACGATGTTCATTTTTGATAAAGATCACATTAAAACTGCTACAGAACACACTTTACAATGGTTATGTGATCTGCAATCTGTTAATAATGAATTGAAACAGTACCAAGGTACTAATTGAACACTATTATTCTGTTGAAATGTTCATTGTGGGGAAATTCAGACCCTTTTTTGGACCGTCCCTAAAAAGAGGCGCTAGGCATTAATGGATTAAATTCCTAGTACAGTTTCACATCGAATAGAGCCTAGGTGCCTCTATGTATGAGGAAGCTGTGCGTCCAAATTCTGGTGGCAATGGCATTCCGTCGATAGTGGTGACACAAGAAAAAATGGATTCTGGTCTCGGGGAACGCCCCAGGTCTGCAAATGGTCACACTGTAAAAAACGAATGTTGTTATAACAGTATAATACAGCTAATTTTTATAGTATTAAACTGTAAAAATTGCTAATTTTGCAGTAATAAACTGTAAAATTGTTAGTTTTGCAATATTAAACTGTAACATTGCTAATTTTACAGTAACTAATTGTATAATTGCAAATTTTGCAGTTTATCACCTTACATTTTACAGTTTTAAACTGAAACCTCTGCTTCCAGTATTATATTGTTGTTTTTACAGTATAATACAGCTAAATTTTAAGGCAATAAACTGTAAAGTTGCTAACTTTAGAGTAAGAAACTATAAAATTGCTAGTTTTACATTTTATTACTGTGCATTTTACAGCTTTAAATTGGAATTTTGGCTGTCAGTATTATACTGTAAAAGCAATAGTTCATTTTTTGCAGTGTAGTAGCCCAAACGCAGACCCGTTTGAAACAAACAAACAAACTTCTATCAGACAAAAAAACCTTATTTATGAAGAAAAAAAATGCCGCTTTCAATAAAGAGTTCTATTAAATCAACTTGCAAACTTCGGTAATGATCATAGTTACGGAAGGAGCGACATTTAGTGCAATTAGAAATCAAAACACTGTCAAGAAGCAAAAAGAAAGCAATTACGGATTCCTGCAATTGGTACTTACAACTCAGATAACTTAACTGTTAGTTGAGAAAAGAGTGAAATGTTTCTCCGTTATTGTACTGTTTTATGAAATGTGGATTGTGAAATGTGTTCATGATGGTTACGTTTACGATAACGTTCTTTTATTGCAGAAACAAACATTTCAGTATAGCTAAATTCGTTAATGAACAAGTCTTAGTGATACCGAATGTTATCTTCTGTAATGAATTTTCGCATGAGTTGATTCAATAATGATTTGAAGAGTGTAGAGCAAACGTATGTCAGTGGATTTTTTAAACTTAGACTGAAAAGTGTGCTAAGCTAAAACAGTAAGTAGGCTTTCATTGAAAAGTTTTTTGAAACAATGATGCATATCTGCGCCGGTCAGGATCTATCTCTTGCCCCGAAAAAGATGAGAGTTTCTCCTATACTAGAATGCAACCTTTCTTGGCAAACACATCGTGACGTCAGCGTGACGTCAGCGTGACGTTTGCGTGACGTTAGCCTATGAAAAACGAGCTAGATAAAACGTCACAGCCTACTTGGCGAATTAGAGGAGATCGCTGACTGCTTGTGAGCTCTTTTTGGCTCCACCCGTAGTGACCTCACTGCCAAGTTAAGTTGCATTTTAGTATACAAGCTTTACTACACTGTAAAAAATAGATGTTGTTTGTACTGTATATTGCAGCTAATTTTAGCGTAATAAACTGTAAAATTGCCAATATTACTGTAATAGACTATAAAATTGTCAATTTTACTGCAATAAACTAAAAGTGCTGCTTTGCAGAAATAAACTGTAAAATAGCTAGTTTTACAGTTTATTACTGCGCATTGTAAAGTTTTAAACTGGAACATCTGCTTCCAGCATTGTACTGCTGTTTTTACAGTATAATACAGCTAATTTTGTGGTAATGAGCTCTAAAATTGCTTCTTTACAGTACAAAACTGTAAAATTTCTAGTTTTACAGTTTATTACTGTACATTTTACAGTCTTAAACTGGAACCTCTGCTGCCAGTACTATACCATGAACTGTATCTGCTGCCAGTATTATTCATCTCCATTTTTAAAGCGTTTGCACTTACACTCTTTTGGCTTCTGTAGTCAAGGCAGAGCCGTGGTAGCCCGGTCGGTAATGCGTCGGACTCGTGACCGGAGGGATCCGGGTTTGATATCCAGCCGATCAAAGATCCACCGTCTTAATTAATGGTGGTTGGGGGACGTTAAAAAAGTCGTGGCCACAAATTCCTCCCAGTGAAACGATACCTCTGGGGGTGCTTGGCCAAGGGTGTGCTCGACCCTTGGTTCTGGTTCAAAAAGAACATAGTGCTCTTCAGGGTCCTATCCCGGTTAAACCACGAGTTGTGGTAGGTACGGGGACCCTGGAGTGTGTGATGGTGATGTAGTCGGGGCAAAATTAACCTGGCAGCATTGTTATAGCTGCGGGAGCTGTATCAAACCAGTTCGCAACATTTTTGATGTAGCACAGCCCCACTCCGTCTCTACGTCTCTAGATTGCTAGACATGGCTATTATTCGTTCGACCTCGCAAAATATTACGCGCAATGAGAAACGCAAAAAATTTAGTTTGTTTCCTGGATGAGATAAATTTCTTGACTTTTGACATCCAAATATAAACAAAAGGCTGGAAATAAAATTTTTACGCGTTAAATAAGAAGCTATAAACACTAATGTACTTTTTCGTTCCGGGTGCGCGATGTGAAGCCATTTTGAGTCTTAGCGATTGTTTTTCATTTTATTCGATTCCATCTTTACTTGCTTAGCGATACCGTATGTTATTCTGTCGTTTTAAGAAACTTTTAAACAAATCTAGCCATTGAACAAAACAAGACAAATAATCAGTAAAAATAAAAAATAAATAGCTAACTAATTAAAATAAGGCGTTAAAATGTAGAATAAATCAAGAAATAAAACTATCTGTTAAATAACATTAAAAAAATCGACGCGTCCAGTAAATATACTGAAATAGAATGGAATGCCAAATTGTAAATTTGTCGCCAACAAATTAACTTTTAACCCACTAATGCCTCGCGTTCTTTTTAGGGACGTTCAGAAAAGGGTCTGAATTTCCCCAAAATGAACATTCAACCAAATAATAGTGCTCAATAGTACCTTGGAATTGTTTCAGTTCGTTATTAACAGATTGCAGCACATAATCATTGTAAAGTGTGTTCTGTAGCAGTTTTAATATGATCTTTGTCAAAAATGACATCGTTCACAATCTTAAGAAAAAAAGCTAAGTTTTCAAAGTGATTCCCAGCTTCCCAGTTTATTAGGGAAATTTTTTTCGCAATCACAATACTTCCTTTACTACGTAAAAGGAAGTAAAAAAGAACGACCTAAGTCCAAAAATGGCAATTTTCACTTTATTACTGCATTGTATGTGCAGAATCTTATTCCGCATCGTCCCATGAGAACATTATTCTATTCAAGAAATTTAATTCACAATTATTTAGCAACATTAAAAGAGCGCGAGTCCCATTATTTGCATGCAAACAACAATCGTTTTTGCCCTCTTCTGAAAAGTTACGGAAACGGATCTACGCTAGTCTGGTCCTGAATTACCTTGATATATAATAACTATTTTCCCTCATATTCATTCTGAACTGTGCAATATTCTCATCATTTCCATAACAGTTATTTGTTTCGAAGTTTCTTCCGTAAAACTTTTTGTTAGCATTTTTGATTGATCTATACTTTGTATAATTGGGTGTTGTAAATTTAGCAAATAAATATATCTATGCTCATACTAAACAAACTTTATCATAAATACTTCATGTTTTCGTAATTTCATTCCGTTTACCTCATAATTAAATAAGTTGAGTTGTGAGTTGCATTCGTTTGAAAAAATAGCTCATGGATGCTTCCTTCTCTTAGTATTTTGGCACTTTGTCGTTAAAAATCCCGTTTACCTATTTATATCAAGAATGTTTCAGAATTTACACAAATCAGCAATGTATTTAAAAACAAATCAGTTTCCTTAACTTCGAAAAGCTATTAAAGTAAAGCTAAAATCCACATATAGAGCTGAGTTGAGGAATATGAGACAAAGTGAAATAGCTAAGATAATGACATGTTTAATAGGGTGGGCCGAAAAAACACTTTTTTTTTATTTCGAATTTGTAATAGCGAGGAAAAGTTGCGAATTATGAAGACAAAAAAGAAGGGAAAAAAAATTATCGAAATCGGTTGATATCTTCCGATCGCGCATAAGGCCTAAAATTTGACAAAAAATGAAAAAAACTTCATTTTTGCAATTTTTTTTGAAAAAATTTCGAATGAAATGTTTCCATAATTTTTTCGCGCGGAAAAGTTTATAATTATGAAGACAAAAAGAGGGATAAAAAGCAGGAAAAAAATTATCGAAATCGATTAATCTCTTCCGGTCGTGTCTAGGGCCTAAACTTTGACAAAATATGAAAAAACATCATTTTTGCGACTTTGTGTTTAATTTTTTGAATTAGATGTTTTCGTAATGCAATACTTGTAACGTTTGCTAATATAGCTTTAAAACATTGTGTTTTGATTTTGTTTTGGTCAGTTAATATCTTCCGGTTGCGCATTAACCCCAAATTTACCCAAAATAATAATTTTAAAAAAGTTACATTTTCACACGTTTTTTTTTTTTTTTTTTTGAATATTTTTTTGTGAAACAACCGTATTTTTTTTTTAAAGAGAGACTGACAATAATATAGAAAAACAAACTACCACAGGTTCAGTCGATATTATTCAGTTGCGAAAAGCCCTAGAAACTCTCATGCGTAGACGTCGGGCAGCAATCCAGGCAACGTCGCTCGCTTGGTAACGGCTCTCTTCCGCTCCATCGCAGCCTCCCTAGGACTACGTCAGCTGTTTGCCTATATTGTTTTTTCAGTCTACGTTTCTATGTAGTAATCGCAATGTACTATTATTTAGTTCAATCTAGCTGTTTTCATTTTGAAATTCTTATAGTCTTCTGTAATGATGTAGTTTTCTGCTCTGTGTGAACTCGGTGATTTAACGAAAAAGTTATACAATGAACGAGCCAAATAACAAGACAAATACTCTAATAACAAGACAAATATTTAGCTGTCCCACTTTTGGTACTCCAAAAGAACTGCCATCAAACAAGCCGTCCACTGGCAAGGACATCATTAGGTGCCGTACTCAAGGAAGGTTAAATTTGGCACTAGAAATTAATAATGGTGTCTTCGCCAGTAGGCAGTTAGGTTGATGGCAGTTCTTTGGAGTGCCAAAAGTGGGGCAGCCAAATATTTGTCTTGTTATTAGAGTATTTGTCTTGTTATTACATAACTTTTTGTTAAATCACAGAGTCCACACACAGCAGGAAACTACATCATTACAGAAGAGTACAAGATTTTCAAAATCAAAACAGCTAGATTGAACTAAATAATAGTACACTGCGGTTACTACATCGAAGCGCAGACTGAAAAAACAATATAGGCAGACAGCTGACATGGTCCTAGGAAGGCGGCGATGGAGTGGAAGAGAGCCGTAGCCAGGCAAGCGACGTTGCCTGGATTGCTGCCCGACGTCTGCGCACGAGAGTTTCTAAGGCTTTTCGCAACTGGATAACATCGACTGAACCTGTGGTAGTTTATTTTTTTATATTATTGTCAGTCTGTCTCAAAATATACTACGGTTGTTTCACAAAAAATTATTCATAAAAAACCAAAAACGCGTAAAAATGTAACTTATTTCAATTATTATTTTGGGTAATTTTGGGGTTAATGCGCAACCAGCAGATATTAACGGACCAAAACAAAGTCAAAGCACAATGGTTTAAGGCTATATTAGTTAACGTTACAAACTATTGCATTACGAAAACATCTAATTCAAAAAATTAAACAAAAATCGCAAAAATGATGTTTTTTCATATTTTGTCAAAGTTTAGGCCCTAGGCACGACCGGAAGATATTAATCGATTTCGATATTTTTTTTTCCTCCGTTTTATCCCTCTTCTTGTCTTCATAATTATGAGCTTTTTCGCGCGAAAAAAATATGAAAACATTTTATTCAAAATTTTTTCAAAAAAAAAAAAAAATCGCAAAAATGAAGTTTTTTTCATATTTTGTCAAATTTTAGACCTTATGCGCGATCGGAAGATATCAATAGATTTCGATAATTTTTTTTCCTTCTTTTTGTCTTTACAATTAACTACTTTTCCGCACTGTTACATTTCGAAAACATCCAATTCAAAAATTTAAAAAAAAAAATCGCGAAAATGAAGTTTTTTCATTTTTTGTCAAATTTTAGGCCTTATGCGCGATCGGAAGATATCAACCGATTTCGAAATTTTTTTTTTCCTTCTTTTTGTCTTCATAATTCGCAACTTTTCCGTGCTATTACAAATTCGAAATAAAAAAAAGTGTTTTTTCGGCCCACCCTAATGTTTAAGAATGAACGAACCGGAAATTTGCTCTGAAAACTTTTGTACATAAAGAAGCAACAATGTATTTTGCAATACGACTATCATTGAAAGGTTATTTCTCATTTTTGACAGTTTTTTGCCCCTTCAAAAAAGGTGAAGAATTTTCACCTGAAAAAAACCGTGGGGCAAAGTGAAAAATGCAATATTTTTGTAACGAAACATTTTCCATTTGACGAGTTACAATAATTTTCATCAAATAAATGTATATAAACGAAAAAATGAATTAGTAATGAAACAATAAGCGAATAAATAAATAAATAAATTAACTAATATGTGGGAAAAAGAAATGAGTGCATAAAATAGAGAATGAATGAATGAATAAGTGAATGAATGTGAATAAATTTAAAAAATGAGGTAATACGGACGTGGTTTAGTAAATGAATGCCTAAGCAAGCAAAATGAACGATCTCACTTTTCCCCGCATGCATTTATATCGAACAATGTCTAAATTCTTATACATACTTTAAAAAACGCAAGGCTAAAAGGAATTGAAAGTTCAGAAAAAAAGTTTAAGGAATTATCTTAAAGCGTAAAATAAAACTTAGATGAAATAACAAGTTAGTTTAATACCTATAGTCAACTTTAAAAGCCAAAATACCTTATTCTCTATAAATTGACTTCTTAATTCTCAAGTATCATCTTCAGATCATTTAAAATCACTTATATTGTCTAAATAAAGGTGCAAAATATCCACTATTGATTCACTAGCCAAGAGAAAAACAAAACTCTGCTTCAAGTTCTTCCATTTTAATGCAGACTGTCAAATCTTTGAATTTACGTTTATGTAATCTTATTTTCTAGATTGGGTTACGCTTACGACCCCTATTTCCTAATAATGTAGAATTTAACTCAAAGATATATTAGATGATTGTAATCCACTTTTAGTCCTGATTAAGAGGGAAATGCATTTAGAGAGCTTGCTTTGACTTTAAATATTAAAATATAATAATAGAAATAAATGTACTTGGATCATCATTTCGTTTAAAGCTTCATACTTAGAGACGTGCTTCATTCATAAGGAAACATGTTAAAAAGTAAAATTTGAAAATTGAAAATGTAACAATATATTCCATGTAGCTTTATGTATGCGTATTATAAATTTTTTCTTACGGTGCCGGTAGTCAATTTTTAACTTAGACGTAGTCATTCAGGTATTGTTTGATAAGGTCCGGTTTGTTTTGTCCGTCGAAAGATACACATTCAAACAAATAACGAAAGATGATGACACGAATTTTTCTTTTATAAAAATAACTATTCAACTTATTTAATTTCGCAGCATAATTTAAAATGGATCGATGCTAAGCCGTGACAAGCTGTTAAGCAGAATTCTTGATTTTTAGATATGAGTTTCTCAACTCCCCCATGCATTGAGTTAATTAATTTGTGCGAGTCCAAAATTGCGACTACATTCTGGAATACCATTTAACAAATTTTAGTCTTTTATCTTTTCCCCCTCTATATCATATTTCTGTTGCTCAAATTTCTTGCCTCACAAAATGAAAGAAAAAACTATTGTTTCGCGAATTTCCAAAATTACTGTTTCAGATCTATAAGGAGGTCTTTTTCAATGTAAAAAAAAAGAGTTTTGACGCCAATAAGAAGTAGCCACAAAGAAGTCACTTATTCTGTATTTTAACATTAGGTGTTTTGTAATTTTTTAAAAAATATTCTGAAAAACAACTATTTTTTCTTGGCGATAGCTAAGAGTATAATTTCGTTTGATAGATGTAACTACCAATTTAATTTTGACTTAAATACTCGAAAAGATGTTATTATTTTTCATGATTTTCAAATTTTAAAAGCACTGCATGTCAAAGAATACATCTTTCTGAATTTTCAAAAATGTTGCTTAATATTACTGTTGATCCTGATACATTCAATGTTAAAATTTGCTTTCGCTTTTAAGCGAAAGTAGAATAATTAATCAATAATCATAAACATTTCTATGTTAACATGCAAATGATATAGTTTCGTTATGAATTCCGTTTAGTTTTGAAATAATCAAAACAATATACCACACTGAAAAATGAATGTCGTTTTTACAGCATAATACAGCTCATTTTATATTATTAAGTTTACGGTAATATACTGGAAAAATTGCTAATTGTGCAGTAGTAAACTGTAAAATTACTGTAAAACTTTCCAGTTTTAGTTTATTACTGTGCATTCTAGTTTTAACTTGAAACCACTGTTGCCAGTATTACTCTGCTGTTTTTACACTATAATATAGCTAATCGTATGGTAATAAACTGTAAAATTGCTTATTTTGCAGTAATAAACTGGAAAATTGCTAGTTTTACAGTAATAAACAGCAAAATACCTAGATTTACAGTTTATTACTGCGCTTTTGCAGTTTTAAACTGTAACCTCTGCTTTCGGTATCGTACTGTAAAAACAACAATTAATTTTTTGCAGTGCATAAGTTATAGTTTTCTAAAAGCATTAAATATCCAAAGTTGTCAATTTTTTCTCCTGTTTCCAGTTTTTGCTGCTGAAGTCCGCCCTTTAAAATTGATGATAAAGGAATGCCATGTTCATTTTGGTCGAATGACTATCTTATAAATGCTTATTCCTCTATTATTTATCCTTCTCAAAACATGTTTAACCCATTAATGCCTGACTTTTTACAAATAGTGTTTAATGGACAGGAAAAATAATTAGAAAAATATCATGAGAAATATTTTTTTATTAAGAAAAGAAAAATCGTTTTTAAAAAGGGACACTACCCACCAGAGGGTGCATACTTGTTTTACTAAAAATAATTTCTGCCTACGATATAATATCTGAAAAGACATTTTATAAGAAGAAATAAAAGCAGCAATTAACATAAACTGGGAAGCTGAGAATAATTTTAAAAAATTAACTTTTTGCTCTTGAGATTGAACGATGGAATTCTTGATAAAGATCATAATAAAACGGCTATATAACACACTTTACAATGGTTGCGTGCTGCAATCTGTTAATAATGAATTGAAACAATACCATGGTATTAATTGAACACTATTATTTGGTTGAAATGTTCATTTTTGGAAGATTCAGACACTTTTTGGACCGTCCTTAAAAAGGAACGTTAGGCATTAATGGGTTAAGCAATTATCTAATTCCGCATCATTTTGTATCTCACAAGTTACCAGAAACCAAAAATTTTGCGCAACTAGGAACAAGTACCATGTATCAAAAACGTCAGTCTTTTGGTTGATTAATTCCGAAATAACATTTGTTCCTTATCGTAAACGTTTAATGAATTCTACTATGCAAATTAAACATCACCATTTATGTTGCCGTGCAGCCTCGATCGGCCAAGAAAACGGTAATTACAGAAATGTTACCGAAGAATTTCAAGCGATAAGAATTAAAGCAACAATTGTGCTCTCGAACTGTGCTTTCCTTTTCGTAAAAGAATGAAGAATATAACCTTGTCTATAAATTAATAGCATCACGCGAGCTCAGCACGCAATATCCGTTTGCAGCACTTTTTACTGGTAACTATGTAATCTACTTATAAGGCACTCAGCATAGCAACCGATGCCTTTTACATTTGGTAGAGCAGGTCTGTCAGGAATAAGTTGTACTTTACAATAAAATGCTTTTATGCTAACATGTAAAAGAAATAAGTGGTCTTATTTGGAGTGTTATTGGATTCGTATAGTTTACAGATCGATCGACTCTTTTTATTGTTGATTTGAACCATCTTAGTCTAGCATTGAAAATTTCGTCCACACACGTTTAGTTAGAATGTAACAAATTTCGTCTTTTCTACATCTTCGGTACATAATGAACTTAGTAACTTGTCTGCATTGATGTTTTGTAGTGCAAAAAAATGCATATATATTCAATAACAAGTAGATAAATAAGTAGTTTGACTTTACGAGGCAATTATTAACGTTCTTTCCATGTAACTTTTACACAATTTGTATCATTTATACATACGCGTTTTGCAATACACACGAATGCTGTTTCACAGTTTTACAAATTGTATACTGTTTCATAAGTGTTTCACTACACGTTTTATAAAGGGGATTGGAAAAGTTAGCATTTTATGTAAAGAGACTATTTATATCCAAAAAAAGCATCAGACGAACAGACTGACATCCCTAATTTTGGTATAGGTACTAATTGAACGAAATATGTCCAGATGAGTAATAATTAATCACTCTCAGACTACAACTATGAAATTAAATCCTTTAACCGTTTATGCTCCGAAGGGGCTCAGAAGTCCTGCATATCTTAATTTAGTATTATGAATCCAAAAAAGCTGGAATCATGCCAGGGTACAAAACTTAGGGGGTACAAAACAGGGTACTTAAAACTACAGCACCTTGTACTTTGCTGAGAAGTCGACTGGTGGTACCTGTGATCAGAAATGGTTTTCTTAGGCACCCTAAGGCGTAAAAACGTTAGACATCAAAATTTTAAAATTTTTTATACTCGGTATCTATGTTCTTTAATGCATTTTCTACTAAGAAAAAAACAAAAAATATGTAAAAATTCGTTGTTGAATTAATTTGGGACATAAAGGGTCAATGCATATTATTAATTTCGCTTAAGAAAAATTTAAGCGATTATTATTATTGCGGAAATATCAGTGGAGGAAACGTTATTCAATTTTTGTTCAAATTTTAATCCATCACAATGTATGAGGAAGAATACTTAGAGTGAACCTTTTTTTCTGTTTTTACCATTAATCAAATCTTATGTGAATACTTGGTGAAACAAGTTAAGTATCAATATGATTTTTAAGTGAAAAGGCAGTCCAAAGCATGGTTTTTGAGAAACTAGCAATTTTAGTTTATTACTGTAAACTAGCAGTTTTACAGTTTATCAATGTAAACTAGCAATTTTACAGTTTACTACTGTAAAATTAGCAATCTAACAGTTTATTACTTTAAAGTTACTGTAAAATTAGTTGTATTCGACTGTAAAAACAACATTTATTTTTACAGCGTAGAAAGTACTTTCACTAATAATCTAAAATTTCCCATTTCAGCTTTAAATCCAACCGCATCCCCTTTCTTTTGCGTAACATAAAATATTATCTCATAGTTGCAGCTTATTTGCCTCGGATGGTGAGCACTTTCTGCTCTCTCCTATGTTTGGATTTGACGCCCAGCTCCATTGATTAATCGATAACGTCCCATTTCTACGTACTCCACTTTCTCATCGCCGATATTCGCAAACAGATTAATCAGGAAGTTTATATCTCTCGATTCTGTTACAAACGAAACCCAGTTTCAGATGCAGAAACTATCGATTATTAAAATGCAATAGAAAACGGTAAGGAATTAAGAACCTGTTCGAAAATAAGTAAGCATTACGTTTTATCAATGTACTCAAGTTTTATCAATGTAATCCAGAAGACTTTCATTCAAAACACATTACAGGTTCACTTGTGTTATTTATTTCACCATACATATTCCAAGTTGCAAACGTGCTCAAATTTTTGTTTCAACTTATATATAAATTGCGGTTTTCATATAATAAAGTAAAAAACAGCAAGGTAATAAATTTTGCAGGTTGCTTCTGCATTACCGTATTTTTGTAAATTTTTTAATACATTAAATTAATTTGCTGAAAATATGAATGTGACAGGCTCGTATTAAAAGTTGGAAGACATTAACTGGATTTTAAAATATATGAACAAATTGAAAATATCTTTCAGATTTTAGTGTTAGACTATTTTGTGGATATTTAATGTAAAATGTTCCGTCGGAAATATTATTAAATTAAAGTTATTTAAATGTCATGCCGTTTTAAGTTACGTATATTTTAGATATAAATAACAGTTAAAAGTCTAATCTTTTACTGAATATTTAGTTTTGTGAATTTCATTTAACAAACGTTTTAGTTCAAAAAAATATAATCTTTATTTCTTTACCAACGACTTATAAATCATACTTCATACAATTTAAAACCTTCAGTGATAATCAGATAAAAGGTTTTCCATTCCATAAGTTTAATATCTACTTTTTCGAGTTACGTGTTGAAATTGAAAGTCATGGCTAGAAAACTATTTATTCGAGTTTAAGAGCACGCTCTGTTTTATTTCATTTAATAATGGTTTAAAAAGCATAGTATGATGTAACTTTTATTATTTATAAATCTCTCCAAAGTTTGGAAGTGCTTAGAAAATAAAAAGATGTCAAATATAATAAAAAAAACTGCCCGGTGTGCGATAACTGGTTGATTAGTTTCAAACACTAATACCTAACTATATAAAACTTCAGAAATGTATTCCTTGTTTTTCTAACCTAACAAGCTACTTTATAAAGCAGTAAGTAACTGCCCCTAAGCAACGGCTAAGGTAGAAACATGCAATACACCGTCAACTAAACTTCAAATTTTCGAGTTGTACCGTTCCCATGTGCGGGGTTGCTCGCTGGTACTCTAATTCCACATTAGATACCAGTTTTTTTCGGCTCTCTTTGTTCTATAAGAGGATTTTTGCCTCCAACACGTTTACTTTCGCATTCCATGCTAATGAGGGCATAATAAGCCCGAAACTGCAGTCCATGGATCGAAATGAACGAGTTGGCTTAGTATTGCAAGCTACTTTACTTTAATCCTTTACGTCCCAAATTAATTTAGCAATGAATTTTCACATATTTTTTTAATTTATTTAGTTGAAAACACATCAAACGACACATATACCGAGTAAAAAAAAAATTGAAAATCAGTAGGGTCTAATTACTCCTACTCCTTAGGGCCCCTAAGAAAACTGTATCGGATCACGGGAACCATCTGTAGGCCTCTCAGTAAAGTACAAAGGGTGGTATTTAAAACCTTCATCATGATTCCAACCATTATGGATTCATAATACTAAATTAATATAGGCAAGACTTCTGAGTCCTGTCGGGACATAAAGGGTTAACGTTTCGTTTCATTTTCGCAAAAAAAACCTGTACACAGCAAGAACAAAATCTTAAAGAATATTCAAAATATATCTTATAGATGAAAACTCTCGAGAACAAAATCTTAACGAATATTCAAATTATGTCTTACAGATGAAAACTCTCAAGAACAAAATCTTAAAGAATACTCAAATTATGTCTCACAGATGAAAACTCTCGTCTTCAGCACTTTTGTTTCATTCAAGTTAAATACTCCAGTAGGAAATGTTTTCAGAAACAAAAAACAATTCCGTAAAACTACAGAAAAGCATTCGTTGTTTCTCTAACTTGACAAGACATTATGAATTTTGCAGTGGCTGTCGTGATTCATTGGAATCCCGTTTGCTTTTCGAATGTAGTATTTTCGAGGAATCGAATCCATCATACAGGCCGGTGGATGAATCGGCCGCCATCAGCCGCAGTCATTGGCCTTGAGCCAATTGGCATCGAGCCGAGATCTCAAGTTGTGTAAAAAGACAACAAAAAGAAAGAAAAGTAAAGTAAACCTCTTCCCTTTTTTACATCCTCCTCCTCTCGCTTCCATGTAAATTAAAAAAGCATTTCCCAGCGAGTGCCTCCAAAATGCTGCCGAGACGGAGTCATCCGAATGTCAAAGCCGGTGTGGGAAGCATAGAAGAACTTCTTGACGGTATTTCGGGGGTAGTTCTAGTTTCGGAGATCGTCTGGGTGTGTGTGCAACCCTTCCGCGATCCGCCCTGTGTCTCACCTGGATATGGATGCCTGAAAAGTAGCCGCAGTCGTGTGAATGCACTGGAGAATGCTTTTGAGTAGATAATAGACGATGTCATGGGAAAAAAGTGAGTTCCTTATGCTTTGATTCGTAACTTTTTAAGGTACCAAATTTGGAATCTAGTATACAGTCGGTCCCTCTTAATGGAATAGCGATTTTGTCATGAAAAAATATTCTAATAAAAGTGATATTCCATTATCGGGAATAAAAATAATGCATTATTGTGGTCTGGTACACTGAAAAGCATTATATTTAAGGGATATTCTATTAACAGATATTCTAATAAGCGGGTTCAACTGTAGTTTGTTATAATTTGAAAATGGGATCAAACAATTTTTTTGAACTTTTTGTGCTTTTTTTAGACATAAGGCTCGATTATGTAGTAGTATTACTTGTAATTTTTTATTTAAATTAAAATATATTTTCGATAAAAATGTTTCTCCCGGATATATTACATATTTAGAGAACAAGAAAGCATAGGCAAATAGCAAATTCAAAAGTATTTCTAGTTTCGGAGCTTAATTAAGCGTGTGTGCAACCCTTTCTCCGCTTTCTTGTGTATTTATAAACTCAAAGTTCGATTACGTACTTTTTGTATTATCTGGCTATGTTTTGTTGCAAATAAAAATTAATTTTGGGTAAAAATGCGTCCACCTCTGCAAAAAATAAACTTGTTTTTAAAAATTGCTAACTTTACAGTAATACACTAAAATTGCTAGTTTTACAGTTTGATACCCAGGTAGCACAAATAACCTTTAAACGTTTTATAAACGCTTTTAAACGGTTGTCACAAAGTTAATAACCATTTTACAACGTTTAAAAAACGAAGTGTGCTACTTGGGTACTGTTCATTTAACAGTTTTAAACTGGAACCTCTGCTGCCAGTATTATACTGTAAAAACTTTTTTGGTTTTAGTTTTCACTTTTTTAGTTTCTGCAAAGTTCTTTTTTTTTTTGCAGTGTATCGGATATTTTACATTTTTTAAATATTTACGTATACAAATTACAAAGTCGAGAGCAGTTCTAATTTCGTAGATTGTTTAAGTGTGTGTGCTACCCTTTCTAAATCCTTTTAAAACCTCACCTGAATATAGATGATTAAAAAGTCACCACAACTTTGGAGAAAAATTAGAGAATGCTTTTAATTAGATTTTAGATCATGTCATGGGGGGGGGGTGAAGTTCATATACTTTAACTCGTAATACAAAAAATTTGGAACCGAAAAACGTTTATTGCAATTCGAAGATTTGAAAAGATACTTAACTCTTGAATAGGCCTGAAGTGCTCCAGTTGATTGTTTTTTGGATTTTTAAAAACATTAAGTTCTTCCCTGTATTTGAAGTGTCACATGTCATATTTTACACAAGTCTTGAAAGAAATGTTCGATAAAATGAATCTTTTCTTATTAAGAACAACATATACATATTATATTTTAAAAATATGTTTAAAGATAAAAAAAATGACAAACCCAAGAGTAGTTCTAGTTTGGGAGAATGCCTGGGTGTGTGTACAATAGGGTGGGTCGATTTTTACTTCTTTTATTTTTATTATTATTTTTTTTAATCGACAGCGCCTGTGGTTTCAAAAGTTGTGGATTGGTATGAAATGTTTATAAAAATAATTGTTTTGCGATCAAAACGCATTTAAATTCCCCAACGGGTATTTGCAAATCTATTTTCTAATAAATCTTTTTTTTCTAACAAATCTACACATACATAAATAAAACACAAATTTCTAAGAAAAGCTAAAGTTGTGCTTTATTGAAGTTTTTTTTTTTTTTTTGGTCGTCTGCCAGCCAGGCTGGCTATTTGAGGTGCGCTGCTTCACTTTTCCAACTGTACCGCAATTTGGTGGGAAGTCCGACTTGCACAGTACACGCACGCCATAAGGACCTGTTTATAGGGTTGGCAACCTTTCACATAACAACACATTCATACAGAGAAAGGACAAGAGAGAGAAAGCACATCCATGTGCCCAAGGCGGGACTAAGGTGGCCGGCCTTTAATGTTGATTTTTTAATAGAATAATAGTTTAACCCATTAATGCCTAGCGTCCTTTTTAGGGTCGGTCCAAAAAAGGGTCTGAATTTCCCTTAAATGAACATTTCAACCAAATAATAGCGTTCAATGAGTACCTTGGTATTGTTTCAATTCGTTATTAACAGATTGCAGCACATCACCATTGTAAAGTGTATTCTGTAGCAGTTTTAATATGATTTTCATCAAAAATCACATCGTTCACAATCTCAAGAAAAAAAACTAAGTTTTTAAAATTATTCTCAGCTTCTCAGTTTATGTTCATTGCTGATTTTATTTCTTCTTATGAAATGTCTTTTTAAATATTATATCGTAGACAGAAAAAAAAATAGTAAAAAAAGTATGTACCCTCTGGGGTCTATCGTAACTTTTAAGAGACAATTTGTCTTTCCTTAATAAAAAAAATATTTTTTACATAATATTTTTTTTATTATTTTTCCTGTCCATTAAACACTGTTTGTAACCAGTATACGAAACATCTTTGGGGGAAAAATGTCAGGGATTAATGGATTAAGCACAAAGCAATTTTAACCGCTTTTATTTAACTATTGTTGCAAAAGCTAAACTGGGGAAAAGTCCAAAAACGAGCGCCTAAACTATGACAACAATCAGGGGAAAAGTATCGATAGTGGGTAATTGTTACTTTGAGCCGACAGCTCTCGTTACACGAGCTATAGACTCCCTCTGATTATTATTTTTTCACTGCAATGAAGAAGTGGCTTGGGGGACAGCTTGGCTTGTCGCTGACGATGAAGAACTTAAAACCGATGTGACACATTGGTTTAAATCGAAGGTGGCCGCAGGGACGACACGAAGTTTTTCCAGGGGGGGGGGGCAAAGGGTGCAAACACAATGCAATTTCATCGTAAAACAGCAAAAACTACGCCCCTTTATATGTAAATTCATTGACTTCTCAAAGTCAGGGAGTCAATTGCCCCCCCCCCCCCTTGCCCCCCTAAATGACGGGCCTGGGTGGCCGCTTTATGACTAGAAGAAATGAATTAATTGGGAAAAGGTCCTGACCAGTGCCTGAACGACGGGGCAGAGTGTGGTGAAAACTAAAGAGGATTTGTACCTTTGATACGTCAATATTTCCCCCCTCAATGCTAGTTTGTTTTTTACAGCGGTTTGGTGTTAATTTAATAATTGCTTTCGTATACGTGTTTGCAAAGTAGTTGCATGAAATTACTTTTCGCAATAACCTAGAAACTTAATACTTTCGAATAAAAATTCTCGCACCCAAAAGTGGGCTCATTTAGCTCTTAAGAAACGTTTTAATGTTTCTTGAAGATGAATAAAGCATGGTAGGTGTAACCTAATGTTAAAAATATATTTCACTTACAAAAACTAAATTTTAATTAAAAAAAAAAAAGTGACAGAAAAAGCAAAAACAAAAAAAAAAAAAAGTTTTCTTTTTGGAAGAAAGAACTTACAAAGTTTTTTGCATCAATGCTAAATATTTATGAAAACGTAACTCTTTAACTATCGTTTATATTATTATTGTTATTTATCATTGTAGTATTATTGGCAACACATTGCAAAAAATAACTTGTTGTTTTTACAGTATAATACTAGCAGCCAAGGTTCCAGTTTGAAACTTAAATGCTGAGTAATAAACTCTGAAATTGCTAATTTTACAGTAATAAAAAATAAAATCGAAACTTTTACTGTTTATCACTGTGCGTTTTACAGTTTCAAACTGGAACCTCTGCTGCCAGTATTATTCTGTAAAAACAACAGCTTATTTCTTGCAGTGTATAAATGTCATTATTGGTATTAATAAACTTAGTTTTGATGTATTTGAATACTAAAACGGCTTTTTACGATAAAACAAACGAATGGTATAAAATAACACAGTGAACTCTCACTTATACACCGCCTCATTTATGCGTCTTTTTCACTTATACGACGATTTTCAGTGGTCCCTGTACATTCCATAGTAATATAATGATAATTTCATTCATTTATGCGTCGCTCTTAAAATAAATATTTCACTTATGCGCCGAATTTTTCGTAAAATATAAACAATTTAATTTATTTTCCTACAAAACGAGCATGTTTCTTCACTTTCCTCTTTAATCTTTCGCTTTTATTGCTCACGGAAGGCATTTTTTATGCATGAACAAAATTCGGAGAGGGACAAATATCTATTATGGATCGTTTTAAAGGGACCAGTTTGTGATTAGGTATGCTACTATTTTTGTTTTCTCCTTATCATTGTAGTTAGGTTACAGCAGTTGCCAAATCGTAGTAATATAACCATTTTCTATAGAAACATTCTTATTCATGCTCTCATTAGAGCCTATGTTGCATTTTAGACTTTTAAATAGGCTTTTTCACTTATGTGTCTCTCTCACTTATGCGACTTTTTCTGTTGGTCCCTTGGGCCGGCGCATACATGAGAGTTCACTGTAATAATTTTGATTAATACGAAATTGTTTACTGATACTCATCTAGAAATATCTTTTCTTTTCGAAATTCATTAATACCGTCGGTGATGGAATCTTCTCTTAATTATTTATTGACTAGAAAGTAGGAAGTAAGAAGCTACATTTTTCTGTCATAAGATGTAGATTCTATGATGAAGTTTGTCACTTTTAAGCAATTGCACTAAAAATGTTAACAATAAATAAAATGAGACAAAAAATGAAAACAGGGCTTTTGAACTTGACTAACTTTTAAATGTAACTTGTACATAGCATGCTATCTAAAACACTCCTCTCTCCAGAGTTCCCTTTCTAAATTTAGTGTGCCACATAAAGAGTGGGAACAAAAAACATTTTCCCTCCTTTCCCGAAGCAAGCGAACTTAAATCATTCTAATATGCCAATTACGAGAGACAGGGAAAATGCTCTAAATTTTCATAACCTACTAACTCAAAGTAAGTTAGAACGGAAAAATAGAACCTTAAAATAGAAAGTTCAAAAATAAAACAAACATTCTAACTCCTGCTCGGTTCTTTAAAATATACAAACCTGGCAACTATATTGTAAAACAAATACATCGTGCCATGGATTGTTTCGTAAACTTTCACCCTGTTTTGAATTTCGTGTAACTACCTTTCCAAGACACACACAAATCATTTTTCAGTATCACCTATCTGGTGGTGTACCTTTTCATGAACTGAAATAGGTAACCACACCCATTTAACTTAACTGGAAGGGATCCAACTAGTGTGATCAATCGGGAAGCTCTCAGACAGCTACATTCATTTTTCTTCGTTAGCTATAGGTCATTGTTCGTGCTGAAAGGCATGCTTTTTTCACTTGAGGGCTCTGAATTTCCTGGATTAATTGGACCATAAATATTTTTAAAATGCGACACAAGAAAAATAATCGGTCATTTATATCGCAACTAAACAAAAGATAAGTGACTACATTGATACTACGAGTACAGTAAACTCTGGATTATCGGCGGTGGAATTATCCACGGTTCGGATTATCCACTATTCTTTCACACGTTAGTTTTCCTTTTTTAGGTTGATGATTTACTTAATGCAAAAAATGCGAGTGAGTTATTGGTCATTTTTCGCTTTTCAAAATATTTTTTACGTTATACGGCAATAAACTAAAACTAAAATTGCTAACTTTACAGTAAGAAACCATAAAATTGCTAATTTCGCAGTTTATTACTTTGCATTTTACAGTTTTAAATTAGAATCTCTGCTGCTAGTATTGTACTGTAAAAACAACAGCTCATTTTTTGCAGTGTTGTTGCTAGGTTTCAAATCTCTACTTTATGATTTTGGTATAGTGTTGCAGAGTGGGGAGGGGGGGGGGATTTTGTAATATCCCCAGTTATCCAACAGTATACTTCTCTAGATACTTAGCCAGTATTTAGAGGAAAAAAAGTTATATTTTTTGAGAAAATACCAAACATTAATTAATAGGGTTTTGGACTCATGTGATTGAATTTTCACTGCTCGCACTATCCGGGTCATTGGGTCTAATCTAGAGTGAGGAGGATTAAGAATTGTGAATTTACCCTGACCCAAATTGGAGAGACCTTCAAAGTATTGACCCTGAAAGACATGCATAATTGAGCACACAAAATAAAATTGCTTATGTTCGACAAAAGTGCTCCGAAAGTGCGCCAAAATACAATGCGACAGGCCCCCAAATCTGTAAATGCACTGCACTGGATTTAGAGGTATAAGAGAAGTCATCCTAAGAGCAAAGAAGAAAAAAAAAAGCAAGCGATAGCTTTTTTTTTTTGTATAAATCGTCAAAGTGCTCAATATAATTGTAGTAACTTATCGTGTTGGATAAGTTTTTATGTGATTGTCAAGTAGACGTTATTTCTGTGGTATTACGAAAAGACTTATGACAAAATAATCGCTATTTTCCATGACCACAAATTAAAAAAAGGCCGCTAGATGTAATGCGAGATAAATCAAAATACCGTTAAGAATAACACATAAATACAAGTGTATTCTAATTGTATATGAGAACATGAAATGTTCTCTCATCTCAATATTTTTCTCTAATTATTTTTTTGCTTCCTAAATTCTTTAACATTTTAATTATTTTCGATGTGTTTTTCACTACCCCATTGCTGTCAAATTATACCAATGTTCTTAATCTGTCGAGGCAATCGCCCATCTCATCTATCGCTCTCGATGAGAGCCTTCTAATTAGCTTCCATGTTTCATTCGAAATGGGTATATTCATTGCTCAAGAACATCAGGAGTGTTTTTCAAGCTCTAGAGCCTATGTTTTAGGGTTAAGATCCTCTTTTTTTTTAATCAATTACAAAGAGCGGATGGAGATGTCCAATGGTTACATGGGGTTGAATTCGGCATCAAAATTTCTCTAACTTTGTACTTAATAAAGACATTAATGCGATAGAATTAATTGAAGAACTTATTTTAATGAATCTCTTTTTACTGAAAAGTTAAGTTGACACTTTTCAGAATATATATATATATACCTGCAAAGCTAAATCTTAAAAAAATGTATACGCTGCTCCTGCCCTCTGAAGATTAAGCAGCACATTACCCATGTTGATGTTTTGCATGTTCATTCTACATTTCACGTAGTTTTAAATGTTTTTTCTAATGTTCCTTATTATTCTATTTATTTTTGTTACTCCAACTTATACACAGTTACTCTTCATGAGATATTATTTTCTTTTTATATTCTCTATAATGATATTCTAACATTATCACTACAAAATTATGTTTCAAGTTTGAGGGTTTTTTGCCCCATATTAAATGTAAAATCCTGATTTAGAATACATACTTAAAATCCAAATATATTAAGTATCATAGATAAAAAGATGCATTCAACAGGAAAAAACGCAGGAAAATTGTTTAAACGCTAAATGATGTCTTAAAAATTAAAATTTGACGAACTGTATTGGATGTTGTCGTCTTGGGCCAGTTATACTGACAATTTGAGGTACGCTGCTTCATTTTCCCAACTGTATCGTAATTAGGTGTGCAGTCCGACTTCCACAGTGCACATGCCATAAGAACCCGCTTATAGGATGGACAACAATTCACGGTACAGCAACCCATTTACGCAAAGAAAGGACAAGGACAATAGAAAGAAAGTACACTCATGTTATGGAGTGGTTACTTCATCCAGGTCAGACTGCTCTGACCACTAGACAAGGTGGCCAGCGCTGTATTGGTTGTTATTACAGAATGAAATACATCTTCTATACCTCAAACTTCAACGATTTTTATTCCTGAAGAAGTAAAAGTTGACACATTCTAAACACAACATTTTTATTTCGTGAGTTATACAATGACGTGACCAACCAAACGCTACAAAATTGACTGAATATGAATAAATTTCTTTCATAAATTTGAGAAACGTAGTGACGTTTCCTGTCATGTATAATGGCCATTTGCCAACCAGGGTTTTTTCTTTTTTTCCGTGTTTTTTTTTCAAAAGCTTTTTTATAAACCATAGTTTACGAATAAAATTATTTGATATTTATGATCGTGTTTTCTTCTCTCACTCAGTAAATTTGTTGGAGTTGCTAATAAAATAAGAAAATCTAGAATTTAAAATCCAAAGAACTCCTCATCCTTTCTATTTTACATTTCTTGTGTAGTGTATCATATTGATTTTTAAAACCTCGGACCATAAGTTAAAACTCATTATTATTTTATCTGAAATAATTACTAAGTACAAAAGAATTTCAAGAAGTAAGTAATTAAAACATTCAGCACCATTTAATGCTAGAAAAAGTAATTAAAATGATTTTTGGGGGTGCAGCCGCTTTCATGGTTTCCGTATTTTTTAAACGACGTTTAATAAACACATTTTCACTGCTATGAAATGACGGTAGTTTTAACGGTTTATTTCGTTAATTGAACTTTTTATCGGCAATTATAAAAAGGCATGCACTTAATGATAAGAGTCCATATTTGAAATCAGAGACGCGATTAAATATAGCATATCTTATTTTAAAAATAGCTGACAAATATATCAGCAAGAAATAACGAAACTAAATGTTTGTAGGGGAAAAAATCGTGTCTGTGTTAACTTAATATAATTACTCAGAGTGTATTTTTATTTTTTGATGATTATATACAGTGGCGTACCTAGCGCAAGTCTAATCTGAGGAGGTAAATTTTGGTCTTCCTTCCCTAAAAAATGACTTTTAATGCTATTTAAGCACGAAAATTGGACAAATTCTAGAAACAACTCGTTTTTATTTTTGTGGTGAAATGAAATTACAAAAAAAAAAAAAAAATTGAACACCATTGCAATTTTTTTAATGTAGAAGCCCCTCCCCGCAATGTTGTTCTGTATTTCCATCAAAAAAGTTTTTTTTTTAAGTATTGGAGGAAGTTCAGAACTAGTTATCTTTATTTTTTCAAAAGCTCTTAAATCTACTTCGTGTGCCCCCCCCCCCCCGGGTCAAAACTACCACCCTTGCTGTGCGAATAGACGTTACTGGATTATATTTTTCATTGCTAGTTACTCAAAAAGAAGTTGCTTGTTCATATATAAGCAGTCCCATGTTTTTTGAAATGCACGATATTTTGAAAATGTTTCATAAACAGTTATGTCTTTTTAATTTTCAATTTTTCTTGTGTGTTTTTTTTTAATACTAGCTTATTATCTGGCGTTGCCCGTTATTGTATTATGTTAAACTTATTTCATGCTAAAGTAAAATAGTTCAGCATTAAATTGAAAATGCAATGTTAATCGTAATCTTTGTTGGAAAATACTCATATTTAAATGTGTTAAATTACATCAATTTATATGCTTAAAGGCTTATCTCTATAACTCTATCAGTTCAAAATTGAAATAAAATAACCATTTTGAGACAAAAAATTTGAATTTTGAGTTTTATGGATTATTTTTTAATTTTGTGTAGGGCATCAAGGAACCTATGTGCCAATTTTACTAAAAATCCAACGATAGCTATGGATTTGTAGGAACTGTGGATTGAACAAACATACAAACAAATAAAATACACTGAAGTGACAAAAGTCATGGGATACCTCTTAATATCGTGTCGGCCCTCCTTTTGCCCGGCGAAGTGCAACAACTCGACGTGGCATGGACTCAACAAGTCGTTGGAAGTCTTCTGCAGGAATATTGAGCCATGCTGTCTCGATAGACGTCCATAATTGTGAAAGCGTTGATGGGGCAGGATTTTGGGCACGAACAGACCTATCGATGGTGTCCCATAAATGCTCAATGGGATTCATGTCGGGCGATCTAGGTGGCCAAATCATTCGTTGGAATTGTCCAGAATTTTCTTCAAACCAATTGCGAACAGTTGTGGCCCGGTGACATGGCGCATTGTCATCCATAAAAATCCCATCGTTGTTTGGGTACATGAAGTCCATGAATGGCTGCAAGTGATCTCCAAGTAGCTGCACATAAGCATTTCCAGTCAATGTTCGGTCCAGTCGCACTAGAGGACCAAGTCCATGCCATGAAAAAACAGCCCACACCATTACGGAGCCACCACCAGCTTGAACAGTACCTTACTGACAGTTTGGGTCCATGGCTTCGTGGGGTCTGCGCCACACTCGAACCCTACCATCGGCTCTTACCAGCTGAAATCGTGACTCATCGGACCAGGCCACGGTTTTCCATTCATCTAGGGACCAACCGATATGCTCACGTGCCCACGAGAGTCGCTGCAAGCGATGTCGTTCTGTCAGTAAAGGCACTCGAGTCGGTCTTCTGCTGGAATAGCCCAAGAAATCCAAATTTCTCCGCACAGTTCTAGCAGACACGTCCATTGTACGTCCCACATTGATTTCTACGGTGATTTGACGCAGTGTTGCTTGTCTGTTAGAATTTACGACTCTTTGCAGACGTCGCCGGTCTCGATCTTTAAGTGCAGGCGGTCGACCACTGCGCTGTCCATGGTGGGATGTTATGCCTGAAATTTCATACTCTCGGCACACTCTTGACACAGTGGATCTGGGAATGTTGAATTCTCTAACGATTTCCGAAATGGCATGACCCATGCGTCTAGCTCCAACTAACATTCCGCGTTCAAAGTCTGTTAATTCACGTCGTGCGGTCATCATCACGTTAAAACCTCTTCACATGAATAACTTGAACAGAAATGAAAGCTCTGTAAAAGCACTGCGCATTTATACCTGTGCTATGCGATGCTACTGCCATCTGAAAATTTGCATATTGCTATCCCATGACTTTTGTCACTTCAGTGTATATTTGTATGTATATATTATATACATACATCCATTTATATATACACAGATTTAAATTTCTTTTTAAAGCATTATTGATGTTAATAGCTTTTTCAGCATTTATGAAGATGAAAAATAAATATGCCCAAAACAGTTATTTAAGAAGAAATATCAGCCACATGACACAAAAGAAAGAAAATTTACTTCTAATAAAGTTAAGTAGTTCATTGACCTTTTAAGCTCCACAGAACATATGCGTTCCCGTAGTTAAAAATTTATTTAATAAACTACTGAATGGAAATATTTTATAAATTAAATCTTTTCCATTTTATTGATACTTCAGAGGATTATTTATTACCAGTAACAGAAACAATTGCTTTTAAAAAATTCATTCATTTTAATTATTAAAATGTCGTTTATGAAATAAATGCATCTGCATTGACACTTTTCTCTGTCTACTTTTTTACAAAATTACTTTTAATAAGTGCGCTTAGAAGCAAATGCCATTCAAAATGTACAGTATGTATAAAGTATGAATTGAGCTATTTAAAACTATTTTGAAATTCAGAAACATCTTGAAAAAAATTTCAATACCATTAACATTTGTTGAAAGTTTAAATCAGATGTTATGGATTGCTTAACTTTGAAATTGAAGATAGTCAATTAGTTGTATCTTGCTTTCCTTCCAAGCAATACATTATATTTTTGCAATTCGTAATGCGTACCAAAAATAATTCATAATTTTTTTCATCAAATATTAATCCAGTGTAGCAGAAATCTGTCTTAAATGTGGTCATTTTTCCCCCATAAGAATACTTCTTCAATTTTCTAGAACACTAAAAAATTATTATTATTTTTACAGTATACAGTTGAACTCGTTTATAACGAGCTCGGATATAACGAGAACTCGGATTTAACGAGAGAAACGAGAATATTTGGTTGGATCAATGTTAAGTCTATGAGACAGAATTCGTTTTTCACGAGCAAGAACCGGTTTTAACGAGCAATTTTTTCTGCCTCGCAGTCTTTTTTTCTCATCTTTCTAGTCAAATTCCTGTCTTATCTTCATTTTCCCCCCTGCGGTTCAATACTTTTGTATTAAAAATTCCACCAGCATTCCAGTGTCAATAGGAAGAGTTCACAAATCCGGTATAACAGGTGGGGCTGATTGTTTACAGAGAAATCACTACATAAAGAACAGTATTTAATTTATTTAACTAGCTGCCAGGGCAGCTAGATTAGCTTCCTGCGGCATGTTGATGCATAAGTTCCCCCCTCTCCAACTTTTACCTCATTCTGAAGTTATATTATTTGATATAATTTAATGTTCATTCGATTTCAAGACATACCACGCACGTGGCCCGGCGTTGCACGGGCACTTCGTGCCCTGAAAGTAGTGAGAAAAAAATTTAAAGAAACTACTCCCCGCCAAGGCGGCTCGCTTACAGGCGCTTCACGCCTTTACTTTTTTCCTATATAAAAAAATCATTCGAATTATTGAGATGCTTCACGCCTTCAAGATGGTGAGGAAAGTTTCAGTAAGTTCAGGTCGCTCAAAGAAAAAAAGCAGACATAGATACTCAGTTTTTAATATAAGTAGATGGCTCTTCAACAAATAAATGTTTCAAAATATTACCAGTAGCTAGCGATAAAAATTCTACGTAAGTGGTCCGCTTATGAGTTTCGTGTTTGATTTAGTTAAGCCTTCATTCAAAATTCTCATTATCATTGTTATTATACTGTTTCATAGCAACGACGGTTTGCAAGAATGGATTTCATATTTAATCATTTATTAGGCTTAATCGCTTTAAACTTGACTACTTATTAATTGATATCTTCGCTAATTAAAATCGTATAATTATATCAATTGAAACTAATGAAGCCTGAAAAATTACCTATCTATCGGTACCTGGTTCGACTTTCAGGTCATTGGCGTTCAGGAGAAAGAAGCGTGACATAGAAAGATAGTTAGAAAGATAGAAAGAAAGATAGTTAGAAAGATAGAAAGAAAGATAGTTAGAAAGATACTCAGTTTTTAATATAAGTAGACTAGCTGCCAGGGCAGCTAGATTAGCTTCCTGCGGCATGTTGATGCATAACGTCCCCCCTCTCTAACTTTTACCTCATTCTGAAGTTTTATTTGATATAATTTAATGTTCATTCGATTTCAAGACGTACCACGAACGTGGCCCGGCGTTGCACGGGCACTTCGTGCCCTGAAAGTAGTGAGGAAAATGTCAAACTACTCCCCGCCAAGGCGGCTCGCTAACAGGCGCTTCACGCCTTTACTTTTTTCCTGTATAAAAAAAATCATTCGAATTATTGAGATGCTTCGCGCCTTCAAGATGGTGAGGAAAGTTTCAGTAAGTTCAGCTCGCTCAAAGGAGAAAAAGCAGACATTGATACTCAGTTTTTAATATAAGTAGATGGCTCTTCAACAAATGAATGTTTCAAAATATTACAAGTAGCTAGCGATAAAAATACTATGGGCCGAATTCAAGTGGAACACTATTGCAATCGCTTCGAGGCGATCGCATATTGCAATCGTTATTGGAAGTCGAATTCAAGTGAATTCGTTTCACTTGAATCCACAAATTTGGGAATTTGCGATTGCATTGGTGAGTTGCGGTCGTCCGTGTTTCACTTGAATTCCTGCCTAAGTAAGTCGCCCGCTTATGAGTTTCGTGTTTGATTTAGTTAAGCCTTCATTCAAAATTCTCATTTTCATTTTTATTACTGTTTCATGGCATGGCAACCACGTTTTGCAATGCAAGAATTGATTTCATATTTAATCATTTATTAGGCTTAATCGCTTTAAACTTGACTACTTATTAATTGATATCTTCGCTAATTAAAATCGTATAATTATATAGATTGAAACTAATGAAGCTTGAAAAATTACCTATCTATCGGTACCTGGCTCGACTTTCAGTTCATTGGCGTTCAGGAGAAAGAAGCGTGACATAGAAAGATAGTTAGAAAGAAAGATAGTTAGAAAGAAAGATAGTTAGAAAGAAAGATAGTTAGAAAGAAAGATAGTTAGAAAGAAAGATAGTTAGAAAGATACTCAGTTTTTAATATAAGTAGATTGATGCAATTAAAGTAAGAATTAATTAAATTGTAAGTAAACTCAATTATTTGACCTCCCAACCCCCACCCCTTCTGTTTGCATGCCGGCCGTGAGGACCCGTTTATTACGAGCACTCGGATTTAACGAGCAACATGTTACGGTCCCTTCTTGCTCGTTATAAGCGAGTTCGACTGTAATACAGTTCATTTTATAGTAATAAACTAAAAATTGCAAATTTACAGTACTAAGCTGTAAAATTGCTAATTTTACATCAAAAAACTGTAAAATGGCTAATTTTACAGTAATGAACTGTAAAATGGCTAATTTTACAGTTTTAAACTGGAACCTTTGCTTCCAGTATTTTCAGTTGATTTTAAAGTATAATACAGCTACATTTTACGGCAATAAACTATAAGATTCCTAACTTTACAGTAAGAAACTGTACGAATGCTAGTTTTACAGTTTATTACTGTGAATTTCACAGCTTTAAATTGGAACCTCGGCTGCCAGTATAATACTGTAAAAACAACAGTTCATTTTTTGCAGTGAAGCATGCAACACATTGATGAATAAATTCAAAGCTTTATTCTTCTTCAACTTGAATACTTCTTCAAAACTCTTAAAATTGGTAACTCCATCGTAAATTCATTCATTAAAAAATATCTAAGTGCACCTCTAAATTTTCGAAATTTGCAACGCTTACCCAAAGAAATTATTTATTTGTTTTTTTTTTTATTCAAACAATTCTTTAATGTTCTTGAAGTTTTTGCAACAATTAAGCTGATTCATAAATATTCTAACCCAAATGCTAGTTTTGCTTTTTTCATTAATAAGAAGCATTAAAATTTAATATTCTCCACAGGGAACAAAAAAAAAAAAAAAAAAAAATTTCGTAATGCTTATTCCTGTCTTAACGAAAATTTGCGTTGACGCTTCCCTTTCACGTAGCACTTATCCATCTCATTAAAAGCTTCAATATTTGTTTTCTCTTTCATTTAAGCCAATTATACTTCTACGTTACTGAATGCTAGATCTCCTCTTAAAATGACTCGACGTTTTTGTAGTTGTCATCCAATTGTCATTACGAAAGACACACTTTGTGGAAACTGATTGTAGTCCTCGGCTGACTGCCCTGTCTCTGAGACTACAAGACAATTTGAGGAATAATGCTTTCTAGTTGAAAAAAAATGTTGAAAAAATATCTTATGCATGTTTGCTCAGGCTCATAGGTTTCAAGATGGCTCTAATGTGTGATTTGATAATCACAAAAATGATTGCATGCACTTTAAATTCTCCTATAGGTATGTATTACCTGTGTTAACAAAGATAGTAACAGTTTATTAAAAACTTAGGTATGCTAATCTCGCCTTTTGCAATTTTAATACAGCAAGATGGAGCTGAGTATGAAATATTGCAATAATATTACATAGACCAGCAAGTTTTTTCCGATGTGAACATTGATATCGATAAATGACTATTATTTTTATTAATATTGTTGCCGTTGTTGTTGTTATTATTATTATTTTTGTTGTTGTTGTTTTTATTAATATTATCAATATTGTTATTATTATTATTATTATTATTATTTTTGTTGTTGTTGTTTTTATTAATATTATCAATATTATTATTATTATTATTATTATTATTATTATTATTATTATTATTATTATTATTATTATTATTATTATTATTATTATTATTATTATTATTATTATTATTAATATTGTTGTTATTATTATTATTATTATTATTATTATTGTTATTGTTATTGTTATTGTTATTGTTATTGTTATCGTTATCATTATTATTATTATTATTATTGTTATTGTTATTGTTATTGTTATTATTATTATTATTATTATTATTATTATTATTATTATTATTTGTTTGTTGTTGTTGTTTTTATTAATATTATCGATATTGTTATTATTATTATTATTATTATTATTATTATTATGTTTATTTTTAATATTATTTTTATTATTATTATTACTGTTATGATTATTACTATTAATATTATTATTATTATTATTATTATTATTATTATTATTATTATAAAATACTATTTTGTAATTTTCATTCTCAGCCATAATACTCGCATTTTACTTGCCAGTTGCCAAGAACAATAAAATGTAATAGTTTATTATAAACTCCACATACTTTCGCTCTTTAATTATTCAGAAGGGACGAAAATTAATAGTAATTAGGACAAGAAGTTCTGTCAAGAACTAAACGAGCCTACTTTCCCGTACATCGACATCGGCATTCTAGCATCTGATCATTATTCTCTTGATTATCTGAGACTGAAAATTATGTCAAACATACCTTTATAGCACTTAAAGCTGATTTCTAAAAGCAAAATATACCCCTCTCATCAGATGAAATGAACACGTAAAAAGTAAATAAACGAGTAAACAAAGTTTTGTCGCACCTTTTAAAGAATGCAACTGTTATAGTTCTTCCGTAGAAAAATTTCCCAATCGTTTTCAAAAGAAAAAAAATTAATAAATAAAATAAAAGTACAAAGAACATCAAAACACATTTTATCAAAGAAAGAAAAAAAAAACCTCGTTCGTTAATAAAATGTCTCGAATTTTATTTTTAATCCGTTGCCAGTTGTTAAATATAAATAAAGAATAAAATGCTCTCGTAAATGAAAAATTTTTGTAAACAAAAAAAATCGTCTGCCAAAAAAAAAAAAAATAATAATAATAATAATAAATTAAACAAAAACAAAGAATAAATATTCAAAAAATCGTCTGTCCAGTCAATCATTTTTTCTGAGCCTGCATTTCCGCCATGTTTGCGGAGTCGGAGTCGGAATCAGATTCCTCACAGAAGATTTTTCAGAAAAGTACTTTACATACATTTTTTATCAAAACCGTTTTCTTACAAAGTTAGTTTGAAGGAAATCCGCCTTTTAGTTCAGAATCAACATTCAATTTAAATTTCCCAGTAGGTACTCATGTTAAAATTTTTTCTGAACGGACGGTTCACTTAAAAGTTATTAGGTGGAGAAAGGTTGCTTGAACGGTATAATGTTGAACGAAAAAATGTTCAAATTGAAAATTTAAATACGGTAATGAAATATCCTTGCCGATATCTTTCGAACAAAAAAAAGTTTGTTTAAATCGGATTGTTCACTCAAAAGTTATTAGGGGTGACAGCTGGTTTGAACGGTTCAATGTTGAACGAAAAATTGTTCAAATCGAAAATGTAGATACGGGAATGAAGTATCCTTGAAAAGATCTTTCGAACAAAAAAAAGTTTATTCAAATCGGACTGTTAACTAAAAAGTTAATATCGCGGGACAGGTTGTTTGAACGGCTCAAAGTTGAACCAAAAATTGTTCAAATCGAAAAATCAGATATGGGAATGAGCTGTACTCGCCGAGATCTTTCCAACAAAAAAAGTTTGTCCAAATCGGAATGTTCATTCAAAAGTTATTAGGGGAGGACAGACAGACCGACAGACCGACCGACCGACCGACACACAAATTCCCCATCTCAATACCCTACTTTCAAATTTTTAATTTTTCGATATTCATTTTACCTTTTTATTTTTTTACTTAACGATATTTTTTGGACTTGGCGATATTTTTTAGATGCATTAAGCCTTTTTTAATACTTTTTTCGTCTTTCTTTTATTTTTAACGGGAAAGTAGGCTAAAAAGGAAGTTTTGCTAGTAATTAAGCAATTGAGTTCATGCCTGAAGCTAAGAAAACAATACATTTATTAAATTTCAATATTTTTTGTCCATATTGTAAGATTTTGTGGTTTTTTAAAAATATTTCTTGCTATTATGAAATGAGTTAATATTTCAAAAAAAATGTTGCGATATACCGATGCCCAGTGCAGTACTTAGTTAATGTGATGTATATTTTGATTTTAAATGTTTATTACGATTTGTCAAGTGCACGCGTAGTAAAGTGGATGTTTACTGGTCTAATTGTTAGTCTTCGATAGTTTTACTGGTCTAATTGATAAGGCGTAGTGCACGTAACTGGAGAATTTTGCGAGTTCGATACCTGAAGATTGAATATTCCGAGTGTACGCTTAAGGCGGCTTGTTCTTATTACATTTTTATGGTTATGAAGTCCTTAAATGTTTCCTTTCAAGTTAGTACCCTTGAGGGCTCTGGATCAAGTGTTGCAGGGTTCCCGGTCTAGATTAAAACACAGCTGCTTTCAGGTCCCCATCGAACGGGTTAGAAAAAATGTGAAGTAATTGATAAGGACAATCTGAAGTATGATATATAAACAACAGTATATGTATTTATACATCTTACATAGCAGCTCAAAAACGATAACAGTCGAATGTTATGAATATATATATTTTTTAAATGTACGTCTATGTGCGCATTTTTCAATTTGATCTCAAGTATTATGGGAATTTTACTATAAGCATACTGTAGAATATTATACAAAAGATATAAGTCTTTGTGTGCATTTTTCAATTTGATCTTAAGTAAAATAAGGATTTTACTTTTTTTTGTGTGTGTGTGGGAAGTGTAGGGTCCTAGTTGTTTTCATGTTGATTTCTTTTCAGGCAATATCAAATCCATTATAAATATTCTAGTCAAAAACTAAGCCTCTTAGAAGTATTGACAAGATTGTGTACATTTTCAATCGTTCTTTGTACGCAGCTAAACAAGTCTTATAATCTCAAAAGCCTCATCGGTGCTGTTGTTTTTTATTCCATATTTTGCTGCAATTAATATTAAAGCTAGACCACCGGAGGGATGCCGGGTGGATCGGAAGTGGAAACGGACCACTTCATTTTAACGTAGGTTGTATCTGCAAGAACATGTTAGCAGTGAAGTCGCCCGAGCTCGCGAATCCAACCTATTTCAAAATGGAATGGTACGTTTAAACTTCAGGTCCACCAGCCATATCTTTGTGGTCTAGCTTCAACACACTCATTGTTTATTTACGTATTGTAAAAAATAGATATTGTTTCTACAGTGTAATACAGCTAATTTTATAGTAATAAACTGTAAAAATTGCTAATTTTACAGTAATAAACTGTAAAATTGCAGTTTAACAGTAATAAACTGTAAAATTGCTAATTTTAGTTTATTACTGTGCATTTTACAGTTTTAAACCGGAACCTCTGCTGCGAGTATTATACTGTTGTTTTTACAGTAAAATACAGCTAATTTTGTAGTAATAAACTAAAATTGAGGTAATAAACTGTAAAATTGCTGCTTTACAGTAATGAGCTAAAATTGCTAGTTTTGCTGTTTATTACTGTGCTGTTTTTTACTGTGCTGTTTTTTACTGTACTGTTTTAAACTGGAACCTCTGCTGCCAGTATTATACTGTAAAACAGCAGTTCATTTTTTGCAGTGTGAAACATCTGCATAAAGACTTCAAAAACATGTGAGAAAGTCAAATGTTGTCTACATGTTAGATTCTAAAAATTTGGTCCAAAGTCGATAACTAATTTACGAATTCATCAATCTTTGTGAGTGTGACATGTGCCAAAGAAATAACATTGAAGCTATTGTTTTCTTTAAAACGAAAAAAAAAAGAGAGAATCAATCTAGTTTTGAAAAATTTTCTTTTTAAATTACAACTGTCTTAATGATTTGGTTGACTTGGTTATTCTTTTTCGAAACGTCACTTAAGAAAAATTTAAAGTAAATTGTTTTGTTAATTAACGAAGCTTTCAAATACTTTCAAACAAAAACACAGACAGTTATGAGAGTGAAAATTAAATTATTTTGATTATGTTTTTCAGAAACGAAAAATCTAATTCAAATTTAGAAATGTTTAATCTTTCAACGGCCATACTTATTTCCATTTAGGGATTGATAATAAAACTATGAGAAATTTTAAAGATAAATATGTTTTCAAATTACCATCACATTTCAATAATGCGTTTTTCTTTCTTAGTTTTTCTTTTGCGAAATTTCCAAGTTGAAAGCATTTTCCTCGTAAATTCATAGAAAGAAATTCCCCTAGTTGGTAATTATTTTCCCGAAATAAAACAATGCTTCTAAAAATGAAGCGATAAAATTATATTTCGATTCAGAAAATCGCCTTAAAGAAGAAATAAAACATTAAGAGACCACTTCTGCTTTTTTCCCTGATATTAAAATAGCTGCTTGACGGAAGTATTTTATTTTACTTTCTTATTTTGTCTGTAGATTGAAATTGTTTTCTTAAAATAAAAGCAAGTGAACTGTGCGATTTTCGTATAAATAATAACATTTTACTAAAATAAAATTTGTAAATGAAAAACTAACCTCTGATATTTGATCCTTGAATACATGTACAATTATAAAACATTAAAATTTCTATGCAATTATTCAGTTTGGTTTCACTTATTCCCTATTCGAGTTTAGATGTTAAATACATGTTCAGTGTTGGATTAATCCCTCTTAAATTCGCGCAGGATTTCGCGGGAAGCGAGACCGGGATTTCGCGATTGATGACCCTTATTAGTACTAACAGATTTAGCAATGAAAATAATTTTTATAAATTATAGGAACAAAAATTCTTTGATATGCATCGATTTATTTATTTTTATTCTTATTTTTTTGTCCGCAATGAATGATTCATTTTCATTTACCACTAACTCGCAAAATACGTACCACCAATGGATTGCGTATCGCAGGTTGGAAAACGCCCGTCTACATCATTTTCCTTTTCCAAGATTTCTTCAAAACAGATTTAAATTTTGATTTAAAACATTGAAGTGTTTTTGGAAACATTAAAAAACAAAAGACCAAGCTTTCTGATACACACGCAGGCACACACACACATTAAGTTGTCTACTTATTATTTTACATTAGAAATCCATTTGGAATCCCTTTAGAATTATATTGAAAAATTTATCCTTCCTACATCAAAACTGTGTTAGACTGAAAAATAATAATTGAAAACCACACACGTAGCATTTGCTAACAACAACTTTATGATGCGTCTTGACCCTTTAAATACAGTCTGAGCCGCTTCGCCTTCTATGAAATGAAATTAAAGTTCGTAAAACAAAATTAACATAAGGAGGCTGAAATTATCAGGTAGCAAAAATAATTTTTCATATTTCTCTTCGAGTATTTTACTATATTTGGAGTCAGGACATAAACCCGATATCTGACTACAGATTCGAGGCCCCCTTAAATCAATGAATATTTTATTCAAAACTAGTTGATGTGCCCGGCGTCGCACGGGTTTAAATGCAACATGCCAAATCCAAGAAAATAAATATATGACTTTCAACTAAGCCTAGTAGAACCATATTTCTCATAGGTATTTTTTGTGACTATGCGGTTAATTACTTGACATATGCGGGTGTGAAGGAGAACTTGAAATCAAACTTAAAGGTGGGTTTTATTTTATCCGTGTGATTTTCCAAAAATCGCTTTCTATTTTCTAAACGCTGCCAAAATCGATTCTCTTTTTATTTACCCGGTACCGATTATTGGCATAGATGAATATAAAAATCCTAAGAAAGCAATAAATGTCATACTTACTCCAGAGAAGCCTTGGTTCAAAATTTTCATCATGATTACTATTAGTATTGTTGTTGCGAGGCAACCAAATTTTGCAACAATGGGTTGAAAATTTAATCATTTAGTAGGGAAATGACATGAAATTTACTATTTTCCATAATAACTATTTTAAACAAAGCTTTTTAGAAATAAATTATAGCTTATCCTGCTCCCTGTTACTGTAGCTATCTACGGTGAAAAAATGGTTAAAATCGATTCAGTAGTTTGGAAGATTACCCCGGACATACATACAAAAAGTAGTCATTTATGTATATAGATCGGTGAATGATACATTGACAAAATTAGCAAGCAACTCTCGAAATGTAAATGAGAAACCTAAATGTAATTACACTGCATAAAATGAACTGTTGTTCTTACAGTATAATACTGGAAGCTGAAGTTCCAATTTAAAACTAAAATTCACAGTAATAAACAGTAAAACTAGCAATTTTACAGTTTCTTACTGTAAAGTAGAAATTTTACTTTATTGCCGTAAAATTTAGCTGTTTTGTACTGTAAAAACAACAGTATAGTATTGGCAGCAGAGGTTCCAGTTTAAAACTGTAAAAGGCACGGTAATAAACTGGAAAATTAGTAATTTTGCAGTTTATTACTGTAAAATGGTCAATTTTACAGTTTATTATTGTAAAAGTAGAAATTTTATAATTTGCTACTGTAAAATTAGAAATTTTTACAGTTTATTATTATAAAATTAGCTATATTGTACTGTAAAAACAACATTCATTTTTCAGGTAATTTTAGTTTTCCTAAACTCAAAAGGATTTGATATTTTACCCTATCGTTGACACTCTTAGTATTTAAAGAGTTTAAAACCATTCCAACAACAGTCAGAATTTAAGCGGAGGAAAGATGTCAAGGGTACCAGTTTAAGGTCATTTGAACGTGGTGATATAAAATATTTCCAAGCTGCTTTGGTGAGAAGTTTCCATTAAGTCACCATCAGTGGAACATGTGCGGCGGCTAATCGCCTTTTTTTTTTTCATTATTTTCTTTTTCTTTTAGTGTTTCCCTCGTAGATTGAACTGCTGCCAATCCCCGTAGTGTAACAGACTAGAGATTTGTGAGTTCGGATTTTTATAGCACTTGCCAGCTGGCTCGGTCTAGGTTCTGTGACTTGGATATTGTCGGCTTGTTTCTTAATAATATCACAAGATATTATTACCGACCTAAAAATAGAACTTGGGGAGAAATGAGAATGAATAGATTTCTAAAATGCGAAGACATTTCTTTTTCAGAAATAGTCTGCTGTGAATACCTTGCATTTTTTTATATCTGCTCAAATCTTTATTGTAAAAGCAAAAAAAAAAACATCCATTATACGGTACTATGTTTAGACTTCCAATGAAAATTTTAGCGCTCTTTTTTTTACTCACATGACCTTTCAGCTTTGCTTTTAGAGGAAAAAAATCGATATTATATACTCTTTTATTTTTTTATTTGAATTATTGAAAAGCTATCGTTGAAGTTTTCAACCATCTTCTGCCATTTTTAATATACTCATCATTTAACAATTAAAAAAGAAATAAGACTAATTCTTTGTCAGCAATTTTAAATAGTAAATTTTCAAATTGCAAAGAATTTTTTTTCACTGAAAGAATCTGTTGCGAATACCTTGCATTTTAAAACATCTGCATAACATTTATTGTAAAAGAAAGAACAGATCAAAATTATGCCGTACTTTGTTTGAACCAAGGGTTCTCGACCTGAGGGACACGCTGTTCTGAGGGGTGTAGAAGAATTTCAAATGAAACGTACCTACTTTGGAAAAATACAATGTAGAAGTAACACCAACTATAACTTTTTAAATTTTGTGAGTAGATATAAATATGTTCCACCTTACCGGGCTTTTTTTTTTTTTCGTTTTTTTAAAGGATTTTAGGGCAGTTTTTGTCCCTTCATGTCTGTACATATGTAGTTTTGTCATTTGCGTGCATTAAGTCAAAATAAGCTACAAGTCTAGCCATTGATATTGACTCGATTGGTCACCCTTGTTCGTTATGTGACTGTAGTACATGATCTTGTTACAGTTATAAATCCGTAGTTTTGTCTCCAAAGGGCATAAAGTCAACAAAACCTGCAAGTCTAGACATTGATATTGACTCGATGCGTCACCTTTGTTACAGTTACATGATTGTAGTACATGACCTTGTTACAGGTACAAATCTGTAGTTTTGTCATTTTCTTGCATAAATTCAAAATAACCTGCAAGTCTCGACATTGATATTGACTCGATGCTTCACCCTTGTTGCAGCTAACACCCTAATATTCAAAAACTTGTCAAAGGAAAATGTTAGCAATCCTCCCATTGATGCTATAAAACTAAGTAGTATTTGTTACATGCCAACCTCACCTAAATCCGAATTGATTTCTGTTTAGTTCTCTGATTCTTTGATTTCATTTATTCCAAAAAATGGTCTACGCGGGGCTGGATGGTACTGCGCAGAGAGGGGGAATCTTACCCAAACTGTATTGGGAAGCATGAGATAAAATGGCATAGGGACACCTGCTTCTCCCATGCTACTCCATCCTTGGAACTGCCCTTCTCTCTGTTTGCTGCTGTTCTGACAATTGTTGACTTTCTTTTGTCTGTTAGTTTCTTTGTTCAATATATACAGTGAACTCTCACTTATACGCCGGCCCCAGGGACCAACAGAAAAAGGCACATAAGTGAGAGAGAGGCATAAATGAACAAGAATATTTAAAAGTCTAAAATGCAGCATAAGTTCTAATGAAAGAATGAATAAGAATGTTTCTATAGAAAATGGTCATATTTCTACGGTTTGGCAACTACTGTAACCTAACTGCAATGATAAGGAGAAAACAAAAATTGTAGCACACCTAATCACAAACTGGTCCTTTTAAAACGATCCATAATAGATAATTGTCCCTCTCCGAACTCTAGTTCATGTGGAAAAAATGCCTACCGTGAGCAATAAAAGCGAAAGGTTAAAGAGGAAAGTGAAGAGACATGCTCATTTTTTAAGAAAATAAATTAAATTGCTTACATTTTTTGAAAAACTCGAAGCATAAGTGAAATACACTGGCGGAAAAAAAAATCCCAACACCAAGAAAAAATTGCCGTAGAGTAATGAAATTTGGGTAATGCAATTGTCTAGTTAACATGTTTAATTGATTAAATGTACAAGATCACTGGCTAATTTAAGCTCAAGAAAATGCTGTGCAAATGTGAAATTATGTTAATTTAATAGAGGGTGTAACCTCCAGAATTTTGAAGGCAAGCCTGCAAGCGTGTATGCATTATGTCATAAAGGTGCCGAATGATATTTTGTGGTATGGAGTTCCATGCTTGTTGCACTTACTGTGTCAATACTGCGACCGTCATTGCTGACTGTGGATGATGCTGGAGGTGCCATCCCATGATATCCCATACGTTATCAATAGGAGACAGACCTGGTGATTTTGCAGGTCATGGTAACATGTCAGCACTCTGTAGAGCACATTTCATTACAGCAGCGATGTGAGGGCGAGCGTTATCCGGTTGGAAAACGCTCCCTTGAATGCTACTCATGAAGGCTGTACTACTGGTTAAATTAACAGACTGATGACAAATTTTCAGTCAGTGAGTTTGGGATAACCACAAGAATGCCCCTGCTGTCGTAGGAAATTGCTCCAGAGACTATAACTCCAGGTGTGAGTCCCGTGTGTCAAGCCCGTAGACCGCTTGAATGCAGGCGGTTCCCTGGCCTCCTTCTGACCAATATACAGCCACCACTGGCACTAATTCAGAATCTGTTTTCATCAAAAATTACAACAGATCTCCACTCCGACCTCCAGTGAGCTCTGTCGTGGCACCACTGCCGTCGGAAAAGGCAATGGTTTGCAGTCAATGGAATACCGGCTACAGACTGCCTGGCTCAGAGCTGTCCTTGAAGTAAACAGTTCCTTACCGTTCCTTGGGTCCCGACGGTACCAACTGCAGCTCGAATGTCAGCCGCAGATGCATTACGATGCGCCACAGCCGTACGCAAGATTCGGCGATCTTCCTTCTCAGTCGTGCCACGTGGCAGCTCGGAACTCGATCTTCTTGAGGTAGTACCATCCCTTGCCCATAGCTTCCAATAATCATGCATGGTGGAAACATTCCCACCCAAGTCTTTCTGCAATATCGCGAAATGAAAATCCACCTTCTCGTAGCCAAATTGTACGACCTGGTTTAAACTCGGTGAGCTGTTGATAATGGCTTCTTCGTCTTCTTAAAGGTATTCCTGGCTAACATGAACGCAATTCGTCAAATTTCACGGAAAAATAATACACACGAGCTTCACAACACGCTTTTAAAACAAGCCTTATTTGCATGTTCTGAGTGACGCCAGCTGCGCCACACTTATGCGCGGAACACGAAATTTCAATCGATGTCATCTTTCAGTTGTATAAACACGCTTACCTAATTTCGTTTATCTAACACAAGTCTTTCTTGGTGTTGGGATTTTTTTTTTCCGCCAGTGTATTTATCTCTAGAGCGACGCATAAACGAATGAAATTATCATTATTTTACCATGGAATGTACCGGGACCACTGAAAATCGTCGCATAATTGAAAAAAGCGCATAAATGAGGCGGTGTATAAGTGAGAGTTCACTGCATTTTTACTTAATTTCCTCCTTTTTCTCGTGAGATACCTGGATGGATTAATTTCTACTAAAGTCTTAGTTAACCCTTTTTGTCCCAAATTAATTTAGTAATAAAATTTTTCAAATTGCTTGTTTCTTTTAGTTGAAAATACATCAAACAACATATATCACAAATAAAAAAATCTTGACAATCAGTACTGTCTAAGGCCTCCTACGCCTTAGGGCCCCTAAGAAAACTGTTTCCAATCGCAGGTATCATCTGTCGACCTCTCAGCAAAGTACAAAGAGTGGTATACTTTCAAGTGCCAGCAAGATTCCAGCCATTTAAGATTCATGATACTAAATTAATATAAGCGGTACTTCAAAGTCCCGTCGGGGCAAAGCGTTAAAAAAAATGTTACAAAAATAATTAGTTCAATAGTTTTAACCCATTAATGCCTCACAGTTTTTTCCAAAGATATTTTGTTTTCTGGTTACAAACAGGGCTTAATGGACAGGAAAAATAATTAAAAAATATCATGTAAAAAATAATATTTTATTAAGGAAAGAAAAATCTTTCCTTAAAAGTTACGATAGACCATACTTTTTTAAATAAAATTTTTTTCTGTCTACGATATGACATCGTAGACATTTTATAAAAAGTATCGAAAGACATTTTATAAGAAGAAATAAAATCAGCAATTAACATAAACTGGGAAGCTGGGAATAACTTTGAAAACTTAGCTTTTTTTCTTGGGATTGTGAACGATGTCATTTTTGATAAAGGTCATATTAAATCTGCTACAGAACACACTTTAAAATGATTATATGTTGCAATCTGTTGATAACGAATTAAAACAATACCAAGGTACTAATTAAACACTATTATTTGGTTGAAATGTTCATTTTGAGGAAATTCAGACCCTTTTTTGGACCGTCCCTAAAAAGAGTCGCTAGGCATTAAAGGGTTAAATATATATCGATCAATATTAATCTTTTACATTTGCGTGTGAACTTATTTATATTTTCATTTAATAAAATCATCTTTTCTTTCGAATTTTGATTGTATTACTTGCACTGATTACGTATGAACGGAAAGGGGAGAGGTCGTGACCTCGCAACAGTATGCAAGGAGCAGAGTCGGAAGTTAGAACTCGTTCTTTGACATAAAGGGAAAATTTTAGAGGTTCTCTGGAACTAGATGGGCTTACTTTTTCGTATTCTAATATCGATTTTCTTCAGCATAAGATCGATATTTTTTTTAAATAAGTGAGGTAGCAAAGTATGCCAAACACGCATTTTTGATAAGCGTATAACTTTACGTGAGGCTAATAAATTGAAGAACAGAAATACATTTTAAAAATCTCAACAACATATTATTTCAATTCTGAAGGTGTAAATAAAGTCACATCAGTTTTCAAAAACAGCTAATAAATATTAGTTTTTCTAATTAAGATTATGTAGTCTTTTGAAAAGGAAATGCTTCAAAATATTTTTAACGCAAAATTATTTGCAGCGCTTTCTTTAGCGAAAAAAAAAATATCACCTCGGATTCTTTTTTTATATGTTGCCAAAACTGAATGAAAAAAAAAATTGAGAAATAAAATTTAAAAAATAAAATTAAGAGTTATTGAAACACACCTAAATAAAGAAAAAGGACATATTTCTACGGTATGGCAATTTACTGTAGCGTAACTACAATGATAAAGAGGAAACAAAAATTGTAACGTACCTAATCACAAATTGTTCCTTTTAAAACGATACATGATACATAATTGTCAATCTGAGAACTCTATTTTACACGGAAAAAAGGGCCTTCCGTGAGCAATAAAGGCAAAAGATTAAAGTGGAAAGTGAAGAAACATGCTTATTTCTTAAAGAAAATAAATATTTTTCTTTACTATTTACGAAAAATTCGGCGTATAAGTGAAATATTTATCTTTATAGCGACGCATAAACGAATGACATTATCATTATTATGCTATGGAATGTGCTGGGACCATTGAAAATCGTCGTTTTAGTGAAAAAGGCTCAGAAATGAGGCGGTGTATAGGTGAGAGTTCACTGTATTTGTATAATAGAACAAACTAAGGGGGAATCTCGTAAAATAACTTCACCGAAAAAGGTTGGCTCAATATCATTCTCGAACAGAATCCTTCAACTATTTAATGTAACGTTATGTTACCATGTTGCTGCACCAATTTGCTTTCTGAAGTTATAGACAATTACAAAAGGAGACAACTAAAACGTGAATTAAATTTGCTCACTGATACTTCAAATTTACAAAGCTTTGTATTACTTACTGCTCAAATGTGTTGTGAATGATTCACGTCACTGCTGACTAGCACTTACTTGGAATCCGGCCAAAATCTACCCGGGAAGAAAGAACAATCTAACTATTCAAGCTGCAACAACTAGAGCCTTTCCCAAATTAGAGGAGAGCGGAATGAGAAATCGAATTATCGACTGAACATCGGGGTGTCTACATTGTGGATGACATGGCTTTTCATCCTCGCATTTTGCTTTTTGGGGAGGGGGGGTGGCAGATGTTTACTTCAAGTTTATACTTTGATCTTGTAACGAGATCTCTATGAGGCGTTTAGTAACAAAATCAGCTTAATCCATTTTAGAAATTTTACGGGAAAGACAAAAATATTTCGCGCTCTGCCTATTAAAGTTTTTCAATTTTTTTTCTCTTTGTTTGAGTAAAATTTGGTGGATGGCCTCTTTTCTGCTGTGTTTTGAAAATTAGTGATTTTGTCTAATGGGTTTTTTTCTACACTGTAAAAAATGAATGCTGTTTTTACTAATTTTATAGCAATCAACTGTATTCGAATTTTACAGTAGGGTCATTCCATATAAAATCAACAAATTTTCAGAAATTTCCGTGCCGCACCATTTTTGATTTTGATCATACTTGGTAGGAAATATGCACCAATATTCTGTACCTCCAAACTGTTTTATTTTTTTCTCTAAAAAAAATTATTCTCGAGATATAGCCATTTTTTTTGTTCCGCCTATGAGTAACATTCGGCATTTTTGATCTTTTTTCTAACAGCTCTGGTAAAATTACTTAAAGTGGTAGAAAGATCAAACAGGGCTTATTTTGAAGCTAAAAGAATGAACTTTCATTTGTGCATAAAAAGAAACGATTTGGGTTAAGCCTAAATATAAATTTTCCCGTGTCAATTCGCGGTTCAAAAAGTGCCGTTTTCGTCATTTCAAGCATGAAAAAATATATGAAGGACTGACAGTGGGCTTCTAATTTTTTTTTTCTCTTGCACCCAGTTATAGATACTAGAAGCACAGAAAAAAATTAGATGATACCTGTAGTCTTTCATTATGGAAAAATTGCTTAAACTTGAGAAAAAATGAAAATTGGCCTTTTTCACTCCCCAAAAACGGCCTGTGGAACAGGTAGTAAAAATTTACAAATGCATGGAGTAAAAAGGTGTTACATTGCCCTTTAAAATGAAACAAAAACTGTCTTGTTATTCCAAGGCATTAAAGAGATATAAGCTTTCAAACTTTGAAAAAAAAATGAAAAATATCCTTTTTCACTCCACAAAAACGGCCTGTGGAATAGGTAGTAAGAATTTGAAAATGTATGGAGCAAGAAGGCATTACATTGAACTTTAAAAGGAAACAAAAACTGTCTTGTTATTCGAAGGCATTAAAGAGATATAAGCCTTCTAAGTTAGATAATTATTATGAAAAAATACATTAAACTTGAGAAAAAATTAAAAATGGCCCTTTTCACTCCCCAAAAATAGCCTGTGGAACACTTAGTAAAAATTTGCAAATGCATGGAAGAGGAAGGCGCTACATTGCCCTTTAAATCGAAACAAAAACTGTCTTGATATTCTCAGGCATCAAAGAGATAAGGCCCTCAGAAAATTGAAAATTCATGCAAGATTTTTTAGCATAAGTTAAAGCATTTTTTTCAATTTTCAGAGGGCCTTATCTCTTTGATGCCTGAGAATAACAAGACAGTTTTTGTTTCGATTTAAAGGGCAATGTAGCGCCTTCCTCCTCCATGCATTTGCAAATTTTTACTAAGTGTTCCACAGGCTATTTTTGGGGAGTGAAAATGGCCATTTTTCATTTTTTCTCAAGTTTAATGTATTTTTTCATAATAATCATCTAACTTAGAAGGCTTATATCTCTTTAATGCCTTCGAATAACAAGACAGTTTTTATTTCCTTTTAAAGTTCAATGTAATGCCTTCTTGCTCCATACATTTTCAAATTCTTACTACCTATTCCATAGGCTGTTTTTGGGAAGTGAAAAAGGATATTTTTCATTTTTTTTCAAAGTTTGAAAGCTTATATCTCTTTAATGCCTTGGAATAACAAGATAGTTTTTGTTTCATTTTAAAGGGCAATGTAACACCTTTTTACTCCATACATTTGTAAATTTTTACTACCTGTTCCACAGGCTGTTTTTGGGGAGTGAAAAATGCCAATTTTCATTTTTTCTCAAGTTTAAGCAATTTTTTCATAATGAAGGACTACTGGTATAATCTAATTTTTTTCTGTGCTTCTAGTATCTATAACTGGGTGCAAGAGAAAAAAAAATATAACCCGACTGTCAGTCCTTCATATATTTTTTCATGCTTGAAATGACAAAAACGGCACTTTTTGAACCGCGAATTGACACGGGAAAATTTATATTTAGGCTTAACCCAAATCGTTTCTGTTTATGCACAAATGAAAGTTCCTTCTTTTAGCTTCAAAATAAGCCATGTTTGATCTTTCTACCACTTTAAGTAAATTTACCAGAGCTGTTAGAAAAAAGATCAAAAATGCCGAATGTTACTCATCGGCGGAACAAAAAAATGGCTATATCTCGAGAATAAAATTTTTTCGAGAAAAAAATAAAACAGTTTGGAGGTACAGAATATTGATGCATATTTCCTACCAAGTATGATCAAAATCAAAAATGGTGCGGCACGACCCATTTGTTGATTTTATATGGAATGACCCAGTAATAAACTAAAATTACTTTCTTTACTCTACTGAAGTGTAAAATTGCTAGTTTTACATTAATAAACTCTCAAATTGCTAGTGTTACAGTAATAAACTAAAATTTCTAATTTCATAGTTTATTACCGTGTATTTTACAGTTTCAAACTGGAACCTCTGCTACCAGTATTATACTGTTGATTTTTTTAGTATAATACAGCTCAATTTTACACAATAAACTGCAAAATTGTTAACTTTACAGAAAGAAATTGTAAATTTGCTAGTTTTACAGTTTATGACTGTGCATTTTGCAGTTTTAAATTGGAACCTCGGCTGCCAGCATTATACTGCAACAACAACAGTTCATTGTTTGTAGTGTACCTATGCCTTTTATTGGAAAACTCAATTCATAAATTTGAACAGCTCGGGTGTCCCATTAGAGAATGTAAGGAAAGAAAAATAATTAAAATGAGAAATAGAGCGAATCAACAACGAAACGTAATTGTAATAAAATTTCAACAGCTATAAAACTTGTTCAAATAGACGATAGTAAAAAGAAAGGTTATGGTTTAGATTGGGGGAAGACGCCGCATTGGGAAGATGCTGTATCCTGTGTTGCATCCACAAGTATCAACAAAAACAGTTGATCACTTAGAATGAAAAAGCATGCGCATCGAGAGTGTACATAAATTGGTTTTGATTTATAGCAGGTTTAAGGTGTTTTTTTTTTTAAGTGTTTTGTCATTTTTACTGCTCTGTTGAGTACCCGAAATAGTGTTAAATGCCTTTAGCTAAAACGCCGTATTTTTGTTTGGGGAAGATGCCGTAATTTTTCGACGCGCCCTAGAAAAAACAATGATCCCACACGAAACATAGACCTAGAAAACAACACCGAAAAAATGTAATTCAATGAAATGCATTGTCTACAGCGTTTAGGACGAAAAGTCGTGTACGGCATCTTCTCCCTAAGAAAATTGCACTAACGGCCCCCAACCTTTGGGGAAGATGCGGAAATGGAAGGGTTTTGTAATCACTAATATTCGGTGGACAAAAATTGTTTTTCAAAGCGAAAACTATTTTTTTTACCAATCACAAAAATCCATATTTTGTGGATGAATTGGATTTTTAATAATAAACCTAATGGGCAATTCCACGGCAACTTTCGTTACATTTTGACCAACGCTTAGGCATTTAGCACCTCAGTACAGACAAATATTGTCATACAAACCTTGAATAAAAGTTTTCTATGAAAATGACAGTCAAAAGCAAAATTAAAATGCAAAAATATTCGATGCATTAAAATTTTTCAAAATTTAGCTGTCAAAATTAAGGCAGTAACTTACGTTACACAAAAAGGGAATGACATAATATGAAAATTGGTTCGAAGGCAAATTTCTGCTCTATTACAGCTGTTTTCTTGTTTGAAGTATAATTTATCAGTTCCTTATAATGCTCAGGAATTGATTTTCATTAATTTAAAAATTTATTTCAAAAATTGGGAATTATGGGAATTTTTGACTGGGTAACTTACGTTACAGTAACTTACGTTACAAAATTTACTTACAACCAAATCTTTATTGCAAAAATTAATGAATGTAAATTACAGCTTAGTTTAGATCAAAATATTGAAAATTAACAATTATAAATTGAATTTATAGAAATTTAATACCAAATTCAATGAACAATCGAAAATATTACATAACATAAAACTTTTAAATGCATTTAGTCACTGTTATTAACAAGTTCAGGTAGGTTCAATTTTTCGAATCACGTTTTCTCATAATAAATTTCATCTATCGTTTCTGGCCATATATAATAGGTTCCAACAGCAGCCATTATTTTTACTTTAAACTCGTTTTCTTCAATAATTGTCACAACTCAAGGATACAATGTATTTTCGTACTTCATCACACACCATTCACCGGCTTTTATCTCTGTTTTTTCTTCTTGTTCCTTGAAATACTTAACTAAACGAAACCCCACAGTTTGTCCATTTCTAGTTCTCAAATGTTGATTGTCAATGTGCGGATCTTCAGAAAATAGTTTTGATAAATTTTGCTTTTTCTGACATATTTTAGTACCATCACGAGTGACTTTTATTTTCGAATCTGTAATATCCACATGACTTTTCACATACCCCTTTTACAGCGCATCTTTCTGCAGAGTTCAGTGGCATTTTAATGCAGAATAAAATATATTTTACCTGTAAGAGATAAAATATTTTTATATTTGTTTTTTCCAAAACATATTTCAAAACTTTAAAGCATAACAGAAGTCCATTTCTGAATAATTTTTAGTAAATTACCTCTTAAATATTCCGAATGCAGTGATATAGTTTAGAGATAATTAATATCTTAAAAGCCAAAAAGAAACATGTAATTTATAATAGAGGTGTATTGTAATCTTATTAACAAATAGAGATATTTTAAGAAATATGATTAATTTAAATTAAGTAAATACAGTACATTTAAAGGAATTCTTGAATAAATTACTTCTACTAACCACATAGGTTTATTTCACAATTTACTTTCTTTATAAACGCAAGTATTTAAGTCCTACTAAGGTAACTTACATTACCTGCATATTTCGGTAACTTACGTTGCACATTTTGATTGTAGCACAAAAAATTAAATAAACAATATTTTTAAAAAAACTTTAACTATTTGCTTAATACACACTTATAAGATAGAAAATATAGCATTGTTAACATTGCATTGCCCTTTCTTTATGCACATCATGAACTTTAATATGTTTTTGGTAACTTACGTTACATAGAACAGTGCGTTTTTGAAGTTTATATAAATCACATAATTTAAGTGAAAACATTCGTTTAAGCAATTCACAATATTGAATTAAAGTGTAATAATCAATATTCTTCCTTTAAAACAGTTATCTAAAGAAAAAAATTGAAACTTACCAACGTTGAAAGATGGATCATTTGCCTTACCAAAAGTTAAATATTCCATTTCCAACTTCAAAGTGCTGCCAAACTAAAAATACTACATTCTTGACAAAATATTAGTATAAATAATAAACTTCAAACATTTTTAAATAAAAAAAATATGCAAAACAGACGCATTGCTGCAGTTTTATTTTTCCAACGCTTTTCCACACTTGCATGGAATTGCCCTAATATGCCCTAGTATATTTAAAATAAAGTCAAAACAACGGCGTCTTCCCCCAATCTATACCTTAATGAAATCGACAATTATTTTGATATTGGTTATGATAACAATTTCACTGTTCATCTACATGTACACTTTGTAGTTTTATAACTAATCATTTCTAGTTTACTGTGTACTAATTATCGTATTTTATTTCCAGGTAAGCTCCTGTCTTTTTTACTACATTTCTGTTCTAAGCTTTTGACGGTAAGAAATTTGCTTTATTTTTGATGAACCAGCAGCAATAAATTCCACAGTACTTAAAAATATACGTGAACTTAACACATGCCAAAAATGCTCTGTAATAAAGCTGGAACTTCGCTTATTATTATTAAAATTTTGTTCATCTTGATTTTTAAGTTATTGAAATTGGTTAGTTGTGGTTGAGTATCAATTCAATACAAATAAAACCGAAATTTGATATCTGCTATAAATAACGTTGCTGATATTATACATAACTATCTTTGTATTTTAATATGATTAAACAGCATTGTTATAAATCCAAACAATGTTTTGACAAAATCTTTTGTTTGATCTCTTTAAAATTCATGTGTATATTCGTCATTTAAATGAAGACAAAAATATGATTATGCAGTCAGAATTAAATGCAGTAAGTTTTGTAAAGACTAGCATTATTTATGTTTAGTAATTATAGTTAATTGATGAAACGTAACTAGTAATCGTTAGAATTAACGCAATTTATTTGTTCTTCAAAACGCTTGACCAGGATTTGAAATATTTGGAGTCTTTAGTTTGTTTTGTGCATCTGATAAGTCTAGTTGCCCATTCCCAATAATTATAAATTTTTAAATGTATTCAAACAATGTAAGGAAGGGACGGCTTTAATGAATTATTGCACTGGAAAAAAAGTTTATTTGCAAAATACTACTTAAGAGGGGTTTTTTTTTTTCTAATTTTCATTTTGGTCAATGTTTCATTTTTCATAACGTTGATACACTTCTTTTGCAACTCTTTCGTTGTTATGAGAACAGTTTACCTCGTTTCAGCATCGCTTCAGGCACTTGCGCAGCCAGAATTTACCTTCTAAGAGGGGGAATTAGTCATCACAGTCCTTATAGGGGTAAAACTGTTATATTAGTGAATGTGTTTAAACCAAAGTTCTGGGGGATTGACCCTTAAAGCCCCTTTCGACACACCCCAGCAGTTTTTTTCCTTTACTAGACACCATTTTCAGTTTTCAATCTTAGTGCCACTTAAGTGATTGTAGCTATATTGTACTAATGAGAAAAAAAAACAACTTGATGATATAAGGACAACAACAAAAATAAAATTATGGATAAATCTTGAAAAGCTGGTTTTTTATTTTAAATAATTTTTCTTTATCATTGTAAGAATTTATAACACGTTGTGTATTTTAAAAACTCTCCCATGTTTACTTGTGCCCCCCTCTCCCCTACTCGAGATAAATAATTTGAAATAATGATCGCATTAATAGCTCTTGAGAAGGAGACAATAATGCAGTAACTATACCTCACGATCGATTGAAACTAATTTCATTTCCAAAAGGTTAATATTTTTCCGAAACAGAAGCAGAGATGTATCCGCCGCATTATTATTGGTAAAATTTCATGCTGATGGAAATATTTGCGTGATATCCTGCAGTAAGGCTTGAAAAGAGTACAATTTTGCAAATGGAAAACTGGCATTTACTACGAGAAGGAAACCTTTTATTGAATCCAAAACCATGATATATGTGGCTGTCCATTCAAAGTTCTGAAAATGATAGCAATTTGTTTCAGTGCTCATTCAAATGTTTTTACTAAAGAGTTTAATATGGTTACAGGATCTTGAAGCTTTCAAAAGTGAGTGTATTTTTCTCTTTAATGGCACTTAGGAAGGGAACATACATGCTATTACTATGTAGTTAAGATATAAAGAATAAGCTTGGTCCAGAACTAGAGAAGCTTATAAAGCAGTGGGTAACCGCCTCTAAGCAAGGGTTAAGTCAGGTACATGCAATACACCGCCAACTCGTTCATTTCGGTCCATGAAATTATACACCCGAGCTCTGCCTTAAAATTTACGAGTTGTACCGTTCCCATGTGCTTGTACAACTGGGAACGGTACGAGTTGTGCTGATGTTCCATGTGTTATTTTCACATTAGCTACCAGTTTTTTTTCGGCTCTCTTTGCTCAATAAGAGGATTTTTGCCTCCAACTCGCTCACTTTCGTATTCCATGCTGATGAGGGCATAATATGCCCGAAACTGCAGTCCATGGATTGAAATGAATGAGTTCGCGGTGTATAGCATAGAGAAGCCTACTTTCCCTTCAGGCAACATTTTCTTACATCAGTTTTAAAAAATAGAAACACCTGTTTTAGCGGTCATCCCTACATTCCGTGGAATTTTAACCACTCATAGAGGGGGGGGGTGCCTATTAAAGGATTTCTACAATTGCGAGATAAGTTATATGATACCTAATATAAGCAAGTCTGAAACATATTTTTGTTTAAAATACAGCTTGATGCTTTTTTTAAAGGAAAAATGGTATTTTATTTGATGTTTTATTACATCAAATTCCCATGACCTTCTATCGGAGCTCCCCTGGTACAGAAGTTTTATTTAGCTGCTTGAGGTTTATCAAAAAAGAGTACTGACTGACAAATGAACAAGCGTGAATAAAACTTTTACTCCAAAATTATCATAATCCATTAAGAGCACAATAAGACCTACCCAAAGCTGATCTTGAGATAATGGCTGAATACTAAAAACAAGAAGTGAACATTTTTTTTCATTTTTTAGGTGGCAACTGCTAGAAGGATATTCGACATTAGTTCTAAATTGCGAAAGAAAATCCGTGCCACGATAAACTGGCTGCTTAGAGGGTTGGCCGCTTAGTAAAGGTGGTTGCTCGAAGAGGTTTTACGGTAATCTTTTAAATAGTAAACGCTACGCAGTATTTTAAACATGCCTTATGAAAATTTAAAACGGGTTTCGAACATTAAATTTACCACTCTCGTGAAAAGAAAAAAAACTGTTTGATCATACCGATTTAATATAAAAATCATTTTCTTTACGTTATTTTCAGTAAAAATCAACTGCTATTGAGCTTTCAATCTAAAACAAACTAAATTCATGATTTCTATTTTGTTACTTTAAGTATAACTAGTTTAGTGAGGAGAATTACTTGACTGTCAAAGCAATCAAAATGATATCGATTTTTAATTATAAAAAAAAGTGTTTCGTATTTGTTAAAGTTGATCAATTCAACATAGCATCTAGACCTACCATAAAAAGGTATTAGGCATTATTTTCCATTTTTGATTCAAACGCAGCAGTTTTTATAAGTTCTTCCACTCAGGTGGGACGTGGTACCACTTACTATATGTAATTAAAATTTTATATAAAAAGTATAAATCTTTCTAAAAGTTTTACTGTTTGAAAAACAATGTATTGTTCACTTATTTTTAATTTCTGAAGAAAAAAAAATCTCAACCGAACAAATTTAGAAAACTTTTACGATAGAAAGCGAAATCTAAGTTTTACTGGCGGTTGTCCAATTGCGGAACAGAAACATGACTTATCCAAAAGCACCCTCTGGCGTCAGACGTTTCGCTTACAATATCGTAGATTTCCGGAAGAAACAACATAAAAGAAAAATGAGGCAAATAATTTATTGTCGACAGATGGCAACAGAAAAGTTTAAAAGATACGAGTGTATTGTTTTAGTTTTGAAACTAGTTCTTTTGGGGAGATTAAAAACTAGTTTATCTTTTAAAGAATATCAGAAAGGCACGAACAGTCTTATAGACACTAAAGAAGGACAACTGAAGAAATTAATGCACTTTCAGTATTTATTAGTATACTAGTCTTATTTTTTAACCATTAAAAAAGCTAATTAATTAGCACAAGTTGTTGAACCGGTATCTTACACTCAGTTAATAATTGGCTAACTTATTAAATGTTTTCCGTTGAATAAATGATAAACAACAATTTAAACATGAAAAAAAATTATAATGCTGAAATTACTTTAAATTTAATGTATATTTGTTTGCTCGTTCATAGTTTTTTAATTTTCTAGACATACAGGATCTCATATCTTTCTTTAATATTTTGAATTTGAATGCATGTTGAATTAAAAATGTAGTGGTTTAATTTATACAAGGTTTTCTCCTCTGCAAATCTTTAATTGATTTGACTCAGTACATACAGAGCGAAGCAATCAAATTTGGCACATAAAAATAAAGATAAGTACCTTTTTAAGAAAAGTCTCAGATCACATTTTT
>JAXGGA010007626.1:0-61535 GCA_038373865.1 Uloborus plumipes
CGTTTTTCGATGGAATATAGCTCGGCTAATTTTCATCGGGAAACTTGATCGGAAGGATATCATTTTCCGATGGAATATAGCTCGGCTTATTTTCATCGGGAAAGTTGATCGGAAGGATATCGCTTTCCAATGAAAAGTAGCTCATCGAAAACCGTGCTCGGATACTGATCGGAACGATGTCATCGTGCGTTACAGGATCAGTTTATGATGAGTTAGTTGATCTGCCGAGCAAAATCCGATGAGTTGATGCTACTTGGGAAAATTGCTCTTTTTTGTCCTATTTTACCCCACCTGACCCTACTGTATAACTTTACTAAATTACAGACTATTAAGAGAATCCAAGTCGTCCGTTAAGAATGAAATAATGGATTAAAAATCCTATAAATTGTCGAGGTACATAAACAACTGTAGACAGTAAAAACTGTATTTTGAATTCAAGAGCATGGAATATAAGCTGCAGTAGAGAAATTTATAAAAATGCGAAATTGAACCTGCAAAAATACATTCATAAGGGTTTCTTGTACATTTAAAAAAAAGACCGAGACTACGGGAAGGAGTTATGCGACGCAAGTTTAAATCAAAATATGCTCTAACTTTTTTTGCAGTAGATATATAAGTTGTGCCGCAAGCAATTCTATTTTTTAAAATCATTTTTTTAATAAATTTTTAAAAAAAATTATCGTATGTCTGTAAAATTTTGTACCGCAAGAAGGCGAAGTACTGCCACAAATATATTATTCATAAATATATAAACAAAGCATTAGAAATTTAGGAAGTGTTTTTTATAGATGCTTTTTCTTCGTAGCTGAACTTAACTTTGTTACTAATTTCAAAATTTGCAGTTTTAGTTAGAGCAGATATTTATACGTATGCCATAAAATTCTAGATTGAAGAAAAGTGTAACTTAGCAAAGCGATTACAAACTTTGTTCAAATCAAATGCATGATGTTTTCCAAAAAATCATCTTAAAGTTCTGAATTAAATTGAAAAAAAAAAAAGAGAGTTGGAAGTCGTAAGAGTCGGAAGTCGTCCTGCATCTAAATGAGATTAATGAAAACTTTACCAGTGATTTTAGATTATGAAAGTTCATTTAAAATGTCACTACTTCGTAAAAACAGTACAGCAATCAGAAAACCACTATTTCATTATGAGAAGAAAAATGAAATGTGTAACATCAATGGAAGAAGTCAGTTTTGAAATTTTACATCAATATTATTCTAAAACTCTAATTGCAATGAAACAAGCAAAGGAGAAGATGTTTGCTATAGCAAAAGCATTGAAAAACGAGCGTTCCATTCGAAGAATCGAAGAAGTTCAAATTGAAAAAAGAAAAGGGTTTATGAGTGCTTTTGGATTTTTATCGGATATATAATACTAACTTTCACAAAAAGTTTTAAAATGAGTATTATAATATTATTTGTGCATAACAGAAGCCGGTCACCTTGTCTAGTAGTCAGAGAATTATGACACTGATGGTGTCCTCCCGGGCTCGAATCTCGGTTTGGTCATGGATGTACTTTCTCTTTGCTGTCCTTGTCCTTTCTTAGTGTGAATGTGTTGTTGTGCTGTGAATGGATCCCCCCCCCATAAACGAGTCCCTGTGGCATATGTATGTACTGTGAAAGTCGTACTTCACTCTAAATTATAGTACAGTTGAAAAAGTGGAGCAGCGCACCCCCCAATTGCCAGCTTAGTTGGCACAAGGCAACAACTACTACATGCTTAACAGATAATTGTAATTTAATCGTGTTTTTCTCATGTAGTTTTTTTTTTAATTAAATTTAACTTTTTCCGTTTGTAAAATCTCAACTACAAGCACAAGAAAAAGATACAATTTGGGCCTTTGTGAAAATAAAAGAGTACATTCAACTTACTACTGTGATATAAACGTTTTGATCTTTGATAAACAATGTGAACATTCCGTTACCAAAGGAAGTTGCCTACGGTGAAGTAAATGAATGGAAGATGAAAGTTTTTTTTATATCCTTTCCGGGTTCATTTGTAACAAGCTGTCGGAAGTTTTTCCTTCCATTCTTTTATTATGAGCTTTCATAGTACCATAACTCACATTTCGAAAAGTCAGAGGAAAATAATGTTCTCTAAAAATTAGTTAAATAAATTTATTGATTTAATTTTCATATTATCGATCATGTAAAAAAAGGCAAAAGTAATAACTTAGTATAAAGGAGAAAATAAATCCTTTTTTACCAAATGCTAAGTCAAAAAGAAAATTGAAAAATATTAACTGATGTTAAAAATGGAATTTCCTAGCTAAAATTGTGGTGAAGAAACAAGAATATAATTAATTTGGGTGCACAAAAAATAAAAAATAATATTCAAAATTTGATTACATGTTTTAAATTTGATATAATTTAACGACTACCACGATTAACTTTTCAAACTGAATACATGTATACAAAGAAATGAACTTTTGTTACATTTTGCTCCTGTAAAATTTAAGTCAACGGGCCTTTCTATGAGAAAGCCGTTATTTTGTTCCGTACGTGAGGCTCATATATTTCATTAAAAAGTAGTAATTTTAAAAGGCAATATGGACAAAGTTTTTTGCCTAAGAAAGCTCACACTGGTTTGTGATTTCTTAACCCAAGAAAAAAAAAGTTCATTACCCTTTAAAACCACTACTTTTAATGAAATAGGGTCAGGTGGGGTAAAATGAGTCACAAAAGAATCAGGCTTTGACAGCAAAAAATATATTAATTCAACCAGTGAATAAACTACTCAGTATATGCAAATGACTCTTCCTTATGACATTTAAAGTGAAATATTTTGGAAAAAACTAACTTATTTATACCGATAAATAAGTTAAGAAATGTATTGTCAATGACCCATTTTACCCCATAGCGCGGGGTAAAACGGGTCACTAGTAGGGTAAATTGAGTCAGGGCTTTAAAGGATTTAATTTCACAATTTATTGAATAATAATGATGTAAGTTTGTTCATTAATGAGAAAGCAATTAGCACATAAGCATTTCTAGAAAGAAAGTTTGTCCTCTTGCTTTATTTCAAAGTTAGGAATGTCTAGCACTATATACGATGAAAAAAATTCCAAAAATCATCTCTCTCCGAAAACAAAAAACTTTAACTGTATTTTCAAATTTCATTGCACGTTATTCTACATTGTGATGAAGAATGATGGCATGAGAATATACTTTTTTGACATTTTTCTCAAAAAACTTACTTCTTCCCATTTTCGAACTGTTAAAGGTTGCTACCAATGCGCTTTGATTCAGTAATAAATTTCTTTTACAGAAAAGGTTTATTTATTATTTATTTAGTTTTATGTCTGTGTGTCAGTTTAATTGATTTTCTATCTCTAGACTCTTTCAGTATGCAGTCTTTTCAATATTGTCGAGTTGAAATTTATACCGATAAATAAGTTAAGAAATGTATTGTCAATGACCCATTTTACCCCATAGCGCGGGGTAAAACGGGTCACTAGTAGGGTAAATTGAGTCAGGGCTTTAAAGGATTTAATTTCACAATTTATTGAATAATAATGATGTAAGTTTGTTCATTAATGAGAAAGCAATTAGCACATAAGCATTTCTAGAAAGAAAGTTTGTCCTCTTGCTTTATTTCAAAGTTAGGAATGACTAGCACTATATACGATGAAAAAAATTCCAAAAATCATCTCTCTCCGAAAACAAAAAACTTTAACTGTATTTTCAAATTTCATTGCACGTTATTCTACATTGTGATGAAGAATGATGGCATGAGAATATACTTTTTTGACATTTTTCTCAAAAAACTTACTTCTTCCCATTTTCGAACTGTTAAAGGTTGCTACCAATGCGCTTTGATTCAGTTATAAATTTCTTTTACAGAAAAGGTTTATTTATTATTTATTTAGTTTTATGTCTGTGTGTCAGTTTAATTGATTTTCTATCTCTAGACTCTTTCAGTATGCAGTCTTTTCAATATTGTCGAGTTGAAATTTCACAAGTTTCTTTCTGCATGTAGGGGAGACCGGGGCAAGATGACGATGCTAAGAATCGTTGCTTATTATTCACTCAATTTTGAGGATGGTAAAATTATTCTTATCTGAGGCGTTAGAGTAGTCCTTTGTAGCCTAAAATATATTACCAATTATTTTTTGAAATTAAAAAAAAGGTATGATTTTCTTATGTTTTCATAATCTTAACAATTCGTCATGTTGCCCCAGTACCGGGGCAAGATGACTTTCGCCTTGGGGCAAGATGACGACTCTATAAAAGGTGTAACATTTTTATCTTTTAAATACGTTACATGGTTTAACACATGATAAATGTGTTTCTACATGTTAGAAAGCATTAAATTAAGCATTGTAAAGTAATGTATATATACAAGGGTTTAGTAGTGTAGCTAACAATAGTCACAAATAAAAATGCCATTTTCATAATTGGAATAGTCCTCATGCCACCAATCTTGGCATTTACAGCACTGGATCCATTCTTCTGTTGGAGGATCACAATATTCCTCTTTACAAGCAGGACATCTTATTACACCATCCTTTGAAGTTGATGACACTGGGTTGCTTGGCCTGATTTTTTCTGACTTCGGGAACAAAGTTTGAGTTTTCTTACTCCTTTTTTTGCTTCACGTTCTTCTGTCCTCTGTTTTTTTAGACAATCCTTTTTCTCTTTCTGCTTGGCTCTTTCTTCTAGCAGTTCTTTGACGGGTGAGCTCGTAAGGATACTTGAACTCATTTTTTTGTTTTTCTTTTTTTGCCACATTGTAGTGCTTTTGGCAATGGCTTTAAATCAAAAACACTTAAAGGCTTCTTTTCTGCACTGGAATCAGAATTTGTCATCAATTCTGTATCTACTGGATGTTTTATATGTGGTTTTTTTACTAACAGAGTCTGAGGGTTGGCACTATTATTTTAAGGTCCCTCTTTAACAGCATCAAGATCAGATGTTTTTGAAGCAGCGAAATCAATATCGCTGAATACAAGAGAATTATGCGGTTCTATCCCACATTCTTGAAAACCTTGAACTGCATTTGCAATTGTAGCGGCTTTCTCAAAAGTTCACCAACATTTTTATCTGATGGTCTGCCTTGGATGAGTGCCCTTGTCACATGCTTGACTATAATAATTTTTCAATGGGCCGAAAAATGCCATGTGATGTATGGGGAGGCAACCATAGAATCTTTGCTCCATTCTCCTCTTGAGGATTTCTTCTTGTAATGTCGAACCATATCTGAAATGTTATTATATGTATCATTAACAAACAATTAGTTTGCTCTTCGGAAAAGGGGGCCATGAGGGACTTAGTATAATATATTATTATATACATTAGTATATATATTAGTATAACTATAAACAAGCATTTAAAGAACTTAATAGAAGAGGCAACATAGTTAGTTTAATAAATTCCGAAACATAGGGCAAGATGAAGAGCTCGTCATCTTGCCCCGTGTTTCGTTTCGTCATCTTGCCCCAGACTGCCATTTTTGAAGGATTCGTATTTATTTCCATAAAAAAATGCGTTTATTTGGCGCTTATTCTTATAAATAGGTAGTATTTAAACTAAGGTACACATTAATACTAATGAGAAGCAATAAATCTTACCTGTATTTGCATCAGAGCTTATTTGCACATGGATAAAAGTTAGATCGCGATAGCGGTAAACCAAAACAACTTCAGAACTGTCTTGAAAATGGCGATTTCATCGACTTTATACTATTGCTGAACGAAGAATAGATAGAAGAATCTCTAATGACCAGTTGATGCTACTACCTAGCGGGAAATGAAAAAAATACGAAATTCGTCATCTTGCCCGGCTCGTCATCTTGCATCGGTCTCCCCTATGTGATTTTCTCCTCTGTTATCTTTTACTGTTTTTTCTTTACCTTTGGTTATTGGTGTATAGGAGAGAGTAGACTTATAATCAAAGTTTAAATATGCATAAAAATCAAACACATGCTCGACTCGCCTTGTTACAATATCGAAAAAACAGCCTCACTTGTTGTTGAGATCTTAGATGTTGGTGCCATTCCTTCAACTGCATTATTTGAATTCAGCTCTGTAGAATGTTTTTCTACCATCTGGTTGCCGAGGCTTCACTCTTTGGCGAAAATAAGTTTTTGCTTAACTTCTTAACAACATTTTCTGAAGGAAGTTCATCAAACAAAAGCTGTGCTTTTATTATTGGCTTTTTGATTTAATTTAATTATTTTGTACTATGAGTTTATATATTTGTGTATCAAAAGAATGACAAAGCAATATATTGTTGTTTTAAATTAGTACATACATACATGACAACAAAACATGAGTTAGTAAGCAAAAAATATAATTAGCTCTTCAGTATATGCTAAGCCTAATCGAATGCGAAAAAGTACCCATTTTACCCCACGCATGTTTTAATATTCCTGAAAATTTCATTTTTGCTATTTTGTCTTCAACATTTTAGGAATTTATTCCTGAAAATGTGCTCTAAGCAGTAGGTTAAAAACTTAATGTGTATTTCCATTTCACTTTCTTTAAATCAAAAAATTTTACAATGTCACAGTCAAGCGTTTAAAACACTTAATCGCTAGTATTTGTAACTTTAAAGTGGAAGTTGCACCTTATTTTGCATATAAAATATTGCCTAGTGTCTATAATATATAAAATGGCAACGCAGAAAGAAAATATTATTTGCACTATTTTTAAGGAATTTTTTAAAGAGCCTGACCCATTTTACCCCTGACTCATTTTACCCCACCTGACCCTACATGAGCGTCACGGGCTCGAAAAGAGGGCGTCTTTTTCGTGGAATAGCTCAAATATGGCTTTGGATATGTTTTTTTTTCAGAAAACTTAACAATTTATCTTCTGCTGAATCAATTTGTCACGGTTAAAGTGACATTATTTGTGAATAAGATTTTTTAATCTTGTAGAAAGTAATCAGGTTAAGTTTATAGATTTCATAGCTAAGCAATATAATGTGGAATTTTAGCTAATCTTGTCAGTCTAGTGAGCAAGAGTTTTTTTTTTTGAAACTCTTTAAGCTTTTTTAACTTTTTACTTCTTTTTTTTTTTTGACAAGATGAAACATACATTTACTGCCGTTACTTTTTGATCTTCACTTTTCCTTTATGCAAAAGAAAATAAAACTGTTAAAATCACAAATGAGCAGGGGGATTGCAGACGCGTGTTTCGGCGTTACAAGAAATGCCATTTTCAATGTTTAAGTTCGAGCTGATGGATAAAAAGGCGTCCGAGAACAGCAGTGCAGAATAAAATACAGATAAATACAAATATTGGTCTGTTCAGTAATATTTCTCACTTGGTTTCTAAACAGGTAAAAGAGAAACGCAATATATTCTCAAATTTCCCACATACTGCACTGTAAAAAATGAATGTTGTTTTTATAGTACACTGCTCGACATTGAAAATGCAACACCAAGAAGGAGTGGTCAGAAATTCATGCAAATTTTACCGTAGACGCACGTCACTGAGTTATGCAAATGATATGAAATGCGCAGCTCTCCGACGCACGTGAAGTACGATATAAGAGAATGAAGTTGAAAAGTGGGCTATGTTCATGTTGGTTTTTCTGCCAGACTAATTATCGGAGAAATTTGGGTTTTGTCTCGAAGGATACGTGTGATAGGAGGAAATGCCACGCCGTCCTCAACGAAGACACTTCCAGCATATAGACGACTTTACAAGGGGTATGGTGATCGGACTGAGAAGGGGAGGCTGGTCCATACGTCAAATTGCAGCTGATACCCACATGGATGCAAGAACTGTGCATCGGCTGTGTCGGAGATGGTTGGAAAGAGGAAATGTAGCCACATTGAGGGGTGCAGGTGCAGCCAGAGTGACGTCAGACCGCTTGGATCGACGGATTCACCGACAAGCTGTGGCGGACCCGAAAGTCACTTGTTCCTCGATTCTGCAGCACGTGCAAGGTACCCTGGATGTTCCTGTGTCGACCAGAACCATTTCCCGCAATCACGGCGCCCGCTAAGAAGACTGCTATTGACCTCACAGCACAGACTCCAACGTTTGGAATGGTGCCGGACCAGAAAAACGTGGATGGCAGAATGGCAAACCGTAGTGTTCTCAGATGAATCCCGCTTCTGTTTGTCCAGCGATAGTCATCGCATACATGTGTGGCGTCGACGTGGAGAAAGATCGAATCCGGTAGTAACTGTGGAACGCCCCACAGCGCGACAACATGGCATAATGGTTTGGGGCGCTATTGCATACAATTCCGTATCACCGCTAGTTCGTATTCGGGGCACTATGACGGCCCAACGATATGTAGATAATGTACTGCGGCCGGTGGCAATCCCCTACCTTCAGGGTCTGCCAAATGCAATTTTTCAACAGGATAACGCCCGGCCTCACAGTGCTCGAATCAGCCAACATGCTCTACGAGGTTTACAGATGCTTTCCTGGCCACCATACTCTCCTGACTTGTCACCAATCGAACATGTGTGGGACGTGATTGGACGCCGTTTGCAGAACCTGTCACTGCCTCGTTCAGAGGACGAACTGTGGCAAATGGTTGAAAGGGAATGGAGTGCCATCCCTCAGGACACCATCCGCAGGCTTATTGACTCCATGCCTAGACGTGTTTCTTCGTGCATCGCTGTCCGCGGTGGTCCTACTTCTTACTGAGCCGACGCCGTCCTCGCTCTAAATTTTGCTTATTTATTTTGAAATAAATATCACTTATTGTTCCATGCTGTCTCTGTCTTCTTACCAAATTTCATCAATTTCTGACCACTCCTTCTTGGTGTTGCATTTTCAATGTCAAGCAGTGTATAATACAGCTAATTTTATAGTAATAAACAGTAAAAATTACTAATATTACAGGAATAGACTGTAAAATTTCTACTTTTACAGTACTAAACTGTAAAATTGCTATTTTTACAGTAACAAACTGCAAAATTGCTAATCTTAGTTTTTTACCGTACATTTTACAATTTTAAACTGAAACGTCTGCTGCCAGTATCATACTATTGCGTTTATAGTATAAGACAGCTAAAATGTACGGCAATAAACCAAAATTTCTAACTTTACCATAAGAAACTGCAAAATTGCTAGTTATACAGTTTAGTACTGTGAAATTTAACATTAGTTTTTAATTGAAACCTCGGTTGTCAGTATTATACTGTAAAACAACAATTAATTTTTTGCACTATGTGAATCAAAGTTTTAGTCTAATTATGATTGTTGATGTCTGAAGTATTCATTTATCATAAATGCTGAATTAGCAAAAATGAAAGAAAAAATAAATAAAACAAAGTTAGAATTTTCTTTTACACCGCATTTGTTGTGAAAAGCACTTTGGTCTGTACATGGGAACTCAGAACCAGTGAGTCAAATGGGTTAAAATGTATTCCTCCGCACGAACTGGTCATTTCATTGTTGATCTCTCAGTAAATAGCACCCAAGGTAGTTTTATGACTAAGTCATGTTAAGCAATTTAAGTGCAAAGGATAGTTTAGCAGTAACTATTTCAATTCTACGGTAATCTAATATTTGATTTGTTTGATAAAATAATTTAATGTAACAAATTTAAATTTAGAAGATCTGCATTTCATAAAGGTTCAATATCATACAAATCACTTACAAAAACATCATATTTCAAGTATTACTTTATTAAAAAAACTTATAATGAGATGTAAAAAAATAAAAATTCCGAATACACAGTACGAGCTAAATTTAGTGTAGCTGGTATTAGTAATACACTTTAAATATCGGCAAATAGAGATAATACAACAACAATAGAGATAGATATAAACAAACTGAGTACGGCTATATGATAAAAAAATCCGATAAATTAAATCAAAAACAAGATTCTTAAAGTTTAAATGGAGTTCTTAGACTTTAATCAACATCAAAGTAGGATAAAAAATTAGAATACACTTATAGTATACATTTTTTAATAAGCTTCCAAAATTCCTTTTTTTTATTTGAATGCATGTTAGCATCTTCTAAACTTTTTTTTCAAGAATTGTTAGTTGAAGCAATATTACATTTTAAATTTTACTTTTCCCAGATATCCATTCAATATAGCAACTTAGATTCTTTTATCAATACTTTTTATCACCCACAGATTTTTGCGTGGGAGTTAAAGATTGTCTGAAATTGTTTTTATTAAAAAAAAAAGTGTTAAAAAAAACAACTGGGTAAAATGTTCAATACTGATTAAAAAGTGACTATTAACCTGCACTGTAAAAATGAATGTTGTTTTTACAGTATAATGCAGCTAATTTTAAAGTACTAAACTGTCAAATTGCTAATTTTACAGTACTTAACCTTAAAATTACTAATTTTACAGTACCGAACCTTAAAATTGCTAATTTTATAGTTTATTACCGTGCATTTCAGTTTTAAACTGGAGACTCTGCGGACAGTATTATACTGTACAATACAGCTAAATTTTACCGCAATAAACTCTAAAATTGCTCATTTTACAGTAAGAAACAAAAACTTCTAGTTTTATAGTTTACTAATGTCCATTGAACAGTTTTAAAACGGAACCTTGGCTGCCAGTATTATACTGTAAAAACAACAGTTCATTTTTTTGCAGTGTAGTCTTAAGTTTAAAATGTCAACTGGCCAGTGAATAGTCGACAATTTGGACTGAACTTGAAGTTTGAACTCCATTAGTTTAGTGAAGAAATACTTTAAATCGATAAGAGTGATGAAAGATGGATAAATTAAACAGGCAATAAAAATAAGGGAATAAGTATTTACTGAAAGAAAAAAAGAACTAGAGAAATTTAGAATTTTTAATTGACTTCTAAAATTAAAGTCAAAACGTGATTTGAATCAATATTGTTTTTGAGTAATTAGTTGATATAAATCACTGTAAAAAACATTCATTTATATCAATTGACTTAAATATTGAAACCCTTGTTAACTAAAACACATTTTTTCCCATTTCAATATTTCATATCTTAACTTTGATGTTCTTTATCCTATTTTTTAAATCAACGATTCAAGTATAAATTATGTAATGTATAATGCTTCTACAAGTACAAAAAATACTTTTAATTTTCTAGACTAGTTAACAGCGTATGAAATTACATTAGGTGGAAAATTTTGGAAGCTTTTAAATCAAAACTCAAGCTTATGAAATATGTTAATTTACGAACCTAGAAATGCAGAAAATTCGCAGATCGAGATTTTTCATTTCTTCGTTCGTATGAGAAAGCATTAAAAAGATGCAAATTTTATTTCATACACTGCTCGACATTGAAAATGCAACACCAAGAAGGAGTGGTCAGAAATTGATGAAATTTGGTAAAAAGACAGAGACAGCATGGAACAATAAGTGATATTTATTTCAAAATAAATAAGCAAAATTTAGAGCGAGGACGGCGTCGGCTCAGTAAGAAGTAGGACTACCGCGGACAGCGATGCACGAAGAAACACGTCTAGGCATGGAGTCAATAAGCCTGCGGATGGTGTCCTGAGGGATGGCACTCCATTCCCTTTCAACCATTTGCCACAGTTCGTCCTCTGAACGAGGCAGTGACAGGTTCTGCAAACGGCGTCCAATCACGTCCCACACATGTTCGATTAGTGACAAGTCAGGAGAGTATGGTGGCCAGGAAAGCATCTGTACACCTCGTAGAGCATGTTGGCTGATTCGAGCACTGTGAGGCCGGGCGTTATCCTGTTGAAAAATTGCATTTGGCAGACCCTGAAGGTAGGGGATTGCCACCGGCCGCAGTACATTATCTACATATCGTTGGGCCGTCATAGTGCCCCAAATACGAACTAGAGGTGATACGGAATTGTATGCAATAGCGCCCAAAACCATTATGCCACGTTGTCGCGCTGTGGGGCGTTCCACAGTTACTGCCGGATTCGATCTTTCTCCACGTCGACGCCACACACGTATGCGATGACTATCGCTGGACAAACAGAAGCGGGATTCATCTGAGAACACTACGGTTTGCCATTCTGCCATCCACGTCGCTCTGGTCCGGCACCATTCCAAACGTTGGAGTCTGTGCTGTGAGGTCAATGGCAGTCTTCTTAGCGGGCGCCGTGATTGCAGGCCACGTGCAACCAGTCGACGGGAAATGGTTCTGGTCGACACAGGAACATCCAGGGTACCTTGCACGTGCTGCAGAATCGACGTACAAGTGACTTGCGGGTCCGCCACAGCTTGTCGGTGAATCCGTCGATCCAAGCGGTCTGACGTCACTCTGGCTGCACCTGCACCCCTCAATGTGGCTACATTTTCTCTTTCCAACCATCTCCGACACAGCCGATGCACAGTGCTTGCATCCATGTGGGTTTCAGCTGCAATTTGACGTTATGGACCAACCTCCCTTTCTCAGTCCGATCACCATACCCCTTGTAAAGTCGTCTATATGCTGGAAGTGTCTTCATTGAGGACGGCGTGGCATTTCCTCCTATCACACGTATCCTTCGAAACAAAACCCAAATTTCTCCGATAATTAGTCTGGCAGAAAAACCAACATGAACATAGCCCACTTTTCAACTTCATTCTCTTATATCTTACTTCACGTGCGTCGGAGAGCTGCGCATTTCATATCATTTGCATAACTCAGTGACGTGCGTCTACGGTAAAATTTGCATGAATTTCTGACCACTCCTTCTTGGTGTTGCATTTTCAATGTCGAGCAGTGTATTTATCGTCTAATTTCCTGTGAAAATTAAGTTCAGAAATTTATCTAAGCCAAAATTGGAAAAGTTGAGAGATATTATAAGCAATTTACATGCACAGCTTTTCTTGGATTATGATTTCTCAAAACATAAATTACTCCTCATTCTCAGTATTTTGGATATTTCCCGAAGTCTTAATTTTTATGTATTTATTGTGGTTTAAAAAACCGAATACTACTGGTTTTCGAAAAAGGTCATTAAAATTAGAATCAAATGACCTATATTTACAATGCTTCTTAATATTTCATGCGTGTGCTTAATTTCTGAATAAGAAACTTTTTTGCATAGAAGTTGAAACAACTAATTATTTTTAGTTATAGTTGCTCTCAAAATATTCTTCAGTATATTTATCAGGTCCTTCCTTCGGTATATTCTGTGCTTCCTCTTCGGTAGCGCATTTTCGCTTACTGTGGGGCTATGAATGTTATGTCTATTAAATATTGATCTCTAAAAAGTGTGAACCTGCAATATATGGATGGCCGTGGTGGGCCGTGGTGGCCCGATCGGTAAGGCATCGGACTCGTGTCCGGAGGGACCCGGGTTCGATCCCAGCCGATCAAAGATCCACCGCCTTGATTAATATTGGCTGGGAGGCGTTAAAAATGTCGTGGTCACAAAGTCCTCCAAGTGAAACGATACCTCTGGGGGTGCTGGGCCTAGGGTTTGCTCGACCCTAGGTTCTGGTTCAAAATTAAGAACAGAGCGCCCTTCAGGTCCCTATCCCGGTTAAACCACGAAGCTGTGGTAGGTACGGGGGACCCTGGAGGTGTGAAATGAAATATATGGATATCGTACTGGGGCTATTGATAAAGGCTCTTTGCAACATCTTAGCCTAACGGACAAAAAACCCTGAGTAAAACTTCGCACTTGAATAAGTCAAATAAAAAAATACATATTGAAACATTCCTTCTGTATAATATCCTGACAAGAAGAAGTTCATTTAGCACTAGACGAGGTCGTATGTCACTTATAAACTTCCTTATAGACATGGACAGCATTCTTCTTTATTTGATAATTGGTTAATTTATCAAAACACATGCCCTTTGTTACAAATATGAGATACAAATCTGTAGAACAATCAGTGAAGCAAAAAGTCTGAAAGAATAGTGCTTTGACTTCTCTGAACTAATTTTGAATTTCTTGAGAAATTTGAAAAGCAGTCAACATATTTAATTTTATAGTGGATTGTCAGAAGCGTTAATCAATACTACAAAAATACACGAATGCAAAAAAAGATCAAAATAGACGACAAATATTTGCCTGTTTTGAATTTCCAAATATACATAATCTGTTAACATTTACTTTCACTTTTACCTCCCTATTTATTTATTATTTTGACTAGGAGAAATTTCCTTCGCGAAAATAATGAAACACATGCATTTTTTTTTTTTCATTTACCACATTTTTTTCTTTTAGAAGCACTTAATAATTAAGTCTTTCTTCGCTTAGTTGTACCCTTATTTTATACACAGTATTAAATAACCTTCTACTTATGTTTCACCTCCAGTTAAAGTCACTTTGCTAATTATGAAACGTAGCAATTATGTGTTAATCCTTCCTTTGTCTAGGTTGCATTAAGTGTTAACTCAATTCCGTGTTTATTATATTATTAAATTTGGTAATTAAGTAAAAAACTAGAGTAATATTTATTAAATAACTCCTTGCATTTGCTTTTACACTATGTTCATCATTTTCATCAGACAAAAAGATAGAATAGACCTAAACGATTTTTTTTTCTTTTTTAATTTTTCGTCCACACGTTTAAAGCTATATATTAAATGTTTTGTTAAAGTCAAAGATGATAATAAATTATATAATAAATGCATTTCAAATGAGTGCCAAAGCTTCGAATTATAATTGTTTTAATTGATCCAATACACATAAATTTTCTCCATTTCCGTTAATAGTTTACTTATGCTAAGAGTCATTATTATAACACATTCAACAAACTATTTATGTTAAAAACTGAGTATCTTTCTATGTATGTTCTGCTTATTTCTTTTAAGCGCCAATGAACTAAAAGTCGAACCAGGTACTAATAGATTCGTAATTTTCCAGGCGTCATTAGTTTTAATTTACATAGGGTTTGAGAAAGGGATTCTGAAGAAACTGAGAAAAATCTTCAAACTTTTTGCTCAAATTTAATGCAAATTGTCCTAACTAATTAAATATGCAATCCATTGTTATAAAACGTGGTTGATAAGAAACAGTAATAATAATGATAATGAGAGTTTTGACTGAAGTCTTAACTGAATCAAACATGAAACTCAATAGCGGGACACGTACGTAGTATTTTTATCGCGAGCAACTTGTAAGTTTTTGAAATATAAGTTAGTTGAAAAGCCATTTACTTATATTGACAACAAGTTCTGTCAAGAACTAAACGAGCCTTCTTTCCCGTACCTCGACATTGGCATTCTATCATCTGATCAATATTCTCTTGATTATCTGAGACTAAAAAGTATGTCAAACATACCTTTTTAGCACTTAAAGCTGATTTCTAAACGCAAATTATGCCCCTCTCATCAGATGAAAAAGACATGTGAAAAGTAAATAAACGAATAAATAAAGTTTTGTCGCACCTTTTAAAAAATGCAACTGTTATAGTTCTTCCTTAGAAATTCCTCAATCATTTCCGAAAAAAAAAAAATAAATAAAAGTACAAAGAACATCAAAACACATTTTATCAAAAAAGAAAAAAAAACTCGTTCGTTAATTTCATTCATAGTTCGTCTCGAATTTCATTTTCAATCCGTTGTCAGTTGTTATTCCAAGTTCCAGCCCAAGTTTATTCAATTCGGACGGTTCACTTAAAAACTTAGGTGGGGAAAGGTGGCTTGAACGGTTCAATGTTGGACAAAAAAATGTTCAAATGGAAAATTTAAATATGGTAATGAAGTATCCTTGCTGAGATTCTTTGAACAAAAAAAAGTTTGTTTAAATCGGACTGTTCACTCAAAAATTATTAGGGGTGACAGCTTGTTTGAACGGTTCAATGTTGAACAAAAAATTATTCAAATCGAAAATATAAGTACGGGAATGAAGTATCTTTGATAAGATCTATCGAACAAAAAAAAGTTTGTTCAAATCGGACTGTTCACTAAAAAATAGTATTGCGGGACAGGTTGTTTGAACGGCTTAAAGTTGAAACAAAACTTGTTCAAATTGAAAAATCAAATATGGGAATGAGCTGTACTCGCCGAAATCTTTCAACAAAAAACAGCTTGTTCAAATCAGAATTCTCATTCAAAAGTTATTAGGGGGGACAGACAGATAGACCGACAGACCGACCGACACACAAACTCCCCATCTCAATACTCTATACTTTCCAATTTTTAATTTTTCAATATTTATTTTACTTTTGAATATCTTTTTGACTTTTTTTTGGACTTGGCGATATTTTTTAGATGCATTAAGCCACTTTTAATGCTTTTTTCGTCTTTTTTGTTTATTTTTAACTTGAAAGTAGGCTAAAAACTGAGCATCTATCTTTCTTTCTTTCTATGTCCTGCTTCTTTCCCCTGAACGCCAATGAACTTAAAGTCGAACTAGGTATCGATAGATTTGTAAGTTTTCAGTCTTTTTTACTATTAATTTACATAACTAGCTGCTTAGCCCGGCGTTGCACGGGCTACCTCTGAACGAAAAATTAAAAAAATTTAAATATTTTATAAGTCTGGGTGTCTTACTATTTTTTTCCAATGGTTCTTTTATTTTTCAGTTTTTCCAAGAAATTTTTACTCTATACTTATCATATACATATCATAGCGTGATGTAATTAAAATAGCTTTTAATAGATAGTTGTCTTATTAACTCAGGTGAAACTATGCCCTAACACAGGTTTTTGCAGTAACCAATTCATATCTATTATAACGCAAAAGATTTCCAATTTGTTGATCAAGTTATGTTAATTTTTCGTTCAGACGTAGCCCGTGCAACGCTGTGCCACGAAGTTAGTAGGCATTGCAAAAAAAGAAAGATTTTTTTTTGTTTGTCATCAACGGATATAAATTATGACTCGCGAAACATTTTAAATTTATATTTAGTCGGATTTTTCATTTCTTGATTTTTATGTCTTATTCTTACAAACGCGGCCTTTTTCTTTTTTAAAGAAAACAACCTGTTAAAACTGCAGTAGAAGGTTTTTACTTTTAAAATTAAATATAAAGGTAGGAAAATTTAAATGTAGCTTAATTTTTGTGTTTTCATACTTAGCACGAAATTCAAAAAAAAAAAAAAAAATAGTACTTTGATTCATAATATGTGCAGTGTCATATGAGCTCAAATTTCAAATCTGGAAAACTCATTATATCAAACCCTAAAAGCAAAATATGTTTTATTAATAAAACTAAATAAGCAAAAAATTTTTCCCAAATAAAACAAAATTGTATAATTGCCCGTTGAGGGGCCGCGACGTAAAACTCCGCTTTTTGTGATTTTAGTGAGGGAATTAACCGCCCAGAATTTTGAAAAATAGCACCAATAAGATTAAAAATTTAATTCTTCAACTCAAGATGATTTCAAAATGTTTAAGTTAATTACTTGGAGAGAGAAAACAAAGTATTAAGGGCTCCTAAAGTAAAGTACATGGTGCTTAAAGGGTTAAACCAAAGCTCTCAGATAAATCACCAAAGTTAGTGATACTGATAATTTCATCCAAATCGAGTTAGTAGAGCACATTTTATTCCATCAAACCAAGCAAACATTGAACTTTTCATTTATTAAATTTAATTCTGAATTATTAGTGGAAAGACTGCCAACGTTTGTTGTCTAATAGCAGAAGGAGGTTTCGCACGTTACAAAGCCCTTTCAAAACTTCTTATAAAGCACTTAATGCTATAATCACCCACTGTTAGTAGTAGATATATTTTTCTTCAATTACTTTTAAATTACTTTTTCGTGCATTTAAGAAATTTGAATGACCTGGTTAAGCACCAATTTCATATATTTAACAAATTCATCCCTTGTCTTGTATCATAAGCCTAAAACTCCTCATCTTCGCACTTCTTAAAGAAAATCCCCTTTCGACTCTTTTCAGAAGAAATTATACTTATTTCTTAAATCGAGGTTAAGAGAATTTGTTTTTGAGTGCCATATATCACCCTATAAAGACATTGTACCCAGTGTTTTTACCATAGATAGATAATTTTATGAAGTAATTTTCTGTGACGAGACATTTTACTCTGATAAAATCAAATCTCTTCCAGACATGTGGACAACCCAAAACTAAAATTTAGTAAAGTAAAGTACAAATTTAGCACAGTAAAAATAGCTCAAAAATCATAAAGGAATGATGAAAAAAAAAACTAAAATTTTTAAAAAATAAAATTACAATATAATAATCATTCAAATTGATTTCAAGGAATCGTATTAATTTGTGAGGCGTATTTCCTTTCTAAAGTAGCAGTTTAAGTGTACAGGTTCTTCTTTGAAGATTTTCCGGATTCCATATTAATTAGTCTTGATATTCAGGAATTTCCTCAACGGTAATAAAAGAACGAAATCACTAAAGCATGTATTCCTGGATAAATGTTCTTTTGAAACTGCTTTAGATTTCTAGTAATGTCTCCTTGTTGGACTTCTAATTACTCTCCAGCGTTCCTCTAATGACTCTACTGAGATTTTTGTTACTTCTCTAAAGAGAATCGTAATTTTGAAGTTGAAGTGTTTAATTAATCACCATAGGTTATAAAAAAGTTGAATTTAGGGCTAAATTCTTTATACTGACTTCCATGTAATTTTGAAATGTTAAAGTAACATGTGATCGGTATACTGTAAAAATGAATGTTGTTTTTACAATGTAATACAACTAATTTTATAGTAATAAACTAAAAAATTTTATTTTATAGTAATAAACTGCAAAATAACTAATTTTGCAGTACTGAGTAAGAAACTGTAAAATTGCTAATTTCACAATAAGAAACTGTAAAATTGCTAATTTCACAATAAGAAACTGTAAAATTGCTAATTTTGCAGTTTATTACTGTGCATTTTACTCGGCTGCCAGTATTATACTGTTGTTTTTACAGTACAATACTGCTAAATTTCAAGGCAATGAACTGTAAAAATTTCAACTTTACAGTAAGAAACTGTAAAATTGCTAGTTTTAGTTTTGAATTGGAACATCGGGTGACAGAAATATACTGTAAAAACAACAGTTCATTTTTCTCAGTGTATGGTAATAAGAAGAATTTTGCTTAAATAAACATTCATCAACAATTTCCATTTTTAAACGCTATTAGTAAAATAATCTAAGTCTTAATGCAACACATATGCAAGAATATTTTTACTTAAGATTAAACTATACGTAATTGAACATAAAAGTAGAAGTTTTAAGTACCGTAAAATGGGGTGTATAGGAACAGCGGGGTCAATCGGAACAAAACTTCCCGACCGTACAAAGAAATTCTTCATAAATATACTATTGAGTATTTTTCGCCATGAATTTTTTTTTTAGAAAGGTAAGATCATAGGAAGTAGGAAAAAAATTACTTTTGTCAATCTGGCAACGCTACTGGCTTCTAAAGAGGGCTGCACGTTGAATGCTAGAAAACATCACATTTTCATAGACTGCAAAACTTCATATGCAAGAACAAACCTTCTTATATTTAAAAACTATGAGTGGTATGTTTCAATTATACATGTATCTGAACAACAGAATACCACATTAGAATTTACATTTTTTATAAATTGTGTCATAAAAGTGAAGAATTCTGAAAAATGCCATAGGAAAAAAATTTGCGGGGTGAATCGGAACACTTAGTTCTGTTGTTCCAATTCAAACTTATTTGAAGGAAACTGTTTGAAAACTCAAGATTCTAACCCTAATTCTTCTAATCAAGACACGGACAAGGATTTATTACTGTTTATCCCTTCTCGTGAGCAACTAGATCTTAGAATGACAAAAGTTGCAGATTTCAAAAGATTTTTTCTCCAGGAGACTTCTTTTTACTTAAAATAAAAGGGGGAAAGTCACATAGACTTTATGTAGTAAACGTCCAGCACACAGACAGTGATGAATAAGCGAAAAAATCTTTCAGGACAATCCCCGAAACCCAGAAATTTCAAAAAACTAAAGAAAAGGTAGAGTTCATCCCAGGAGATGTTATGAAAAAACTTAAGCCAAGTCACAATTGCTAGTTTTAAGGACAAGTACATATTTGTGGACGACATGAGTGACTTCCATTCATGTTAAATCTTTGTATTTCAATTCAAAAGTATTTCTTAAAATTACTTTTCATTTTTCATAAGTTCAAAATTATTTTGAATTTTCACAAATTATAAACGTTTACTGGTACTGAAATTATACATTTATTTGACAGTAATTATCTGTTCTTATTCTCCCCCATCAATATTACTCATGTTTGTGAGACCTATTACAGATTAAATTGAAAAAAATAAAAATTTTAACAAGTGTTCCGATTGACCCCTATCAGCGGGGTGATTCGGAACACCCATAATTTGCTATATATTTTAATAGTAATTGTTCAAAATCTTTTGTCTTTGCTTGGAATATCAAAGTAAAGCAAGACCGAAGTTTTTATCCAAAAAATAAAATTAAAAAAAAATCTTTTAACTGCTTTTTTTACAATCAAAGCTGAAAAGTGTTCCGATTAACCCCATTTTACGGTACATACTCATAAGTTTTAATCTTCATAATCTTTGCTGCATTATTACTGCTTTAAATTCCATACTGTTTAATCAGTTTACATTTTTTAACGAATCTCTTTAAAATAAGTGTAGTAAGTTTTGATCTACTGGGGGGACTTTGTTATACGAGATTAAATTTCCTATTTTTCAAATTTTTGTATGGAGCATTTTCAAGTTTTACAGATTTTCTGCAAAAGGTCGCTTTATCTAGGTCGCTTTATTATAGGAGTTTTATCTCCTATGTGAGCGGTCAGGTTAGTTTTTTGAGTATTTAAACTTCTGGTGTACTACCATTTTTGCGTGAAAGTTCATATACAGCACATACACTGGCGGGAAAAAAAATCCCAACACCAAGAAAAAATTACTGTAGAGTAATGAAATTTGGGTAATGCAATTGGTTAACATGTTTAATTAATTAAATGCACAAGATCACTGGCTATTTTAAGCTCAAGAAAATGCTGTGCAAATGTGAAATTATGCCACTTTAATGGTCGGTGTAACCTTCAGAATTTTGAAGGCAAGCCTGCACGCGTGCATGCATTATGTCATAGAGGTGCCGAATGTCACTTTGTGCTATGGAGTGACATGTTTAGTTGCACTTGTTGTATCAATACTAAGACAGTCATTTCTGAGTGTGGATGATACTGGAGTTGCCGTTCAATGATATCCCATACGTGATCAATTGGAGAGAAATATGGTGATCTTGCAGGTCATGGTAACATGTCAACACTCTGTAGAGCACATTGCGTTACAGCAGCGGTGTGAGGGCAAGCGTTATCCTGTTGGAAAACTCCACCTTGAATGCTACTCATGAAGGGCTGTATTATAGGTTGAATAACCAGACTGAAGACAAATTTGCAGTCGGTGTGTTTGGGATAACCACAAGAGTGCTCCTGCTGTCATAAGAAATTGCTCCCGAGACCATGAATCCAGGTGAGGTCCCGTGTGTCTAAGCCGCAGACATCTTGGATGCAGGCGATCCCCTGGTCTCCTCCTTACCAACATACAGCCATCATTGGCACCAAGGCAGAATCTGTTTTCATCAGAAATTACAACAGATCTCCACTCCGACCTCCTGTGAGCTCTGTCTTGACACCGCTGCCGTCGCAAACTGCAATGGTTTATAGTCAATGGAATACCAGCTACAGGCTTCCTGGCTCGAAGAAGTCCTTGACGTAAGCGATTTCTTACCGTTCTTTGGGTCACTTTGGTACCAACTGCAGCTCGAGTGTCAGTCAGCCGCAGATGCTGTACGATGTGCCACAGCCGTACGCAGGATTCGGCGATCTTCCTTCTCAGTCGTGCCACGTGGCAGCTCGGAACTCGTTCTTCTTCAGGTAGTGCAATCCTTTGATTATAGCTTCCAATAATCATGCACTGTGAAAACATTCCCTCCAAGTCTTTCTGCAATATCGCGAAATGAAAATCCACCTTCTCGTAGCCAAATTGTACGACCTAGTTCAAACTCGGTGAGCTGTTGATAATGACTTCTTCGTCTTCTTAAAGCCATTCCTGGCTAACATAAACGCAATACGTCAAATTTCACGGAAAACTAATACTCACGAACTTCACAACACTCTTTTAAAACAAGCCTTATTTGCATGTTCTGAGTGACGCCAGCTGCGCCACACTTTTTTCAATCGATGTCATCTTTCAGTTGTATAAACTAGCCTACCAAATTTCATTTAATCTAGCGCAAGTCTTTCTTGGTGTTGGGTTTTTTTTTCCGCTTGTGTATAAGTGAAAATATATAGAGAACATAAAAAGAAAAACTGGGAATTTTTAGTAGTAGTATTTCTGGAAATGTATAAAAGGAAGTCATTACTGCCAGTTCATCTAAGAAAATGCTTTAAAACCTTATTTTTTCATACAAATTACTAGGTTTACATACACTGGCTAGTCGATCTTATAATTATTTTCCTGAATTTATTTACAGTCTGAACATTCGGTTTACATTCGAAAACGAGCTCACCTCTTAATTTCCAGTTCGCAGTAGCAAAAGTGTGTTGGCCTCTAAATTAAACAGTCACATCGAAATGTCATAACACAAATATGCTCGCCCCCCCCCCCTTCCCAATAAAAGTTTTCACTAAATCTCTCATTCATGTTTGGCTCAAACAGTCGCTTACAACGCCATGGCAAACGTTTAAAACATATTTTTGATTTTCATCACCTGCTTTTTCCCCATTTTTGGACATAAGTAAACACTTGCTAACCAATGAAAAGTACTTTCTCTTCACATTGGGTGTTTAAAAATATGGTTTTTAAAGCATTATTAGTCGGAAAAAAATATATTGTTTATTGTTTGTTGTTAGTTGGGAATAAAAATCATTAAAATGATGTCTTATTTATGCTGTTTGATGAAAAGTTAAGGTTATTATGGCCTGCTCCCAGCCCCCTCCCAAAGAGAAACCAGAGAAATAATATGTGAAGATATTGAAATGTATCTTGTTAAAATAAACTTTGTTTTCTGATTCTAATACGACTACTGCTGTGGTAAAGTTCGAACCAAGTCATGAGTTCATATTCATGGAAATTTGGATCATAATTCAGAAAAAGGAAAACATGTCGATCCAAAACGGTACCGTAAAATGGGGCGAATAGGAACATCGGGGTCAATCGGAACAAAATTTCCCGACCGTACGAAGAAATTCTTCATAAATATACTATTGGGTATTTTTCGCCATTGATTTTTTTTTTCGAAAGGTAAGATCATAGGAAGAAGGAAAAAAATATTTTTGTCAATCTGGCAACGTTACTGGCTTATAAGGAGGGCTGCACGTGGAATGCTAGAAAACATCACGTTTTCATAGACTGCAAAACTTCATGTGTAAGTACAAACCATCTTATAATTCAAACCTAAGAGTGGTATGTTTCAATTATGCAAGTATCTGAACAACTGAATATCACATTAAAATTTACATTTTTTAAAAATTGTGTCCTAAAAATGAAGAATTCTGAAAAATGACATAGGAAAAAAAATTGCGGGGTGTATCGGAACACTTGGTTCTGATATTCCAATTCAAACCTATTTAAAGGAAACTGTTTGAAAAATCAAGATTTTAACCCCAATTTCTCTAGTCAAGACAAGAACAAGGATTTATTACTGTTTATCCCTTCTCGTGAGCAACGAGATCTTAGAATTACAGAAAGTTGCAGATTTAAAAAGATTTTTGCTCCAGGAGACTTCTTTTTACCTAAAATACAAGGGGAAAGTCACACAGACTTTTTGTAGCAAAAGTCCAGCACACAGATAGTGATGAATAAGTGGGAAAATCTTACAGGACAATCCCCAAAACCCAGAGATTTCAAAAAACTAAAGAAAAGTCAGTGTTCATCCCAGAAGATGTTATGAAAAAACTTAAGTCAAACCACAACTGCTAGTTTTAAGGCCAAGTACATATTTGTGGACGATATGAGTGACTTCAATTTATGTTACAGCTTTGTATTTTAATTCAAAAGCATTTCCGAAAATTTATTTTAATTTTTCATAAGTAAAAATTTGTTTTAATTCTGACAAATTATAAACGTTTACTTGTATAGAAAATAAACTTTTATTTGACAGTAACTATCTGTTCTTATTCTCCCCCATCAATATTACTCATGTTTGTGAGACCTATTACAGGTTTAATTGACAAAAATAAAAATTTTAACATGTGTTCCGATTGACCCCTATCAGCGGGGTGATTCGGAACACCCCTAAATTCCTATATATACAAATAATAACTGTTCGAAATGTTTTGTCTTTGCTTGGAATATCAAAAGCAAAGCAAGACCGAAGTTTTTACCCAAAAAATCAAATTAAAAAAAATCTTTTAACGACGTTTTTTTTAAAATTAAAGCTGAAAAGTGTTCCGATTCATCCCATTTTACGGTTTTTTTTTTTGAAAAAAGAGGAATCGAACCTACGATTTTCGCTACAATTTTACCACAATTTTAACTACGAATTTTATTTTTATGTTTTTCTTTTTTTTTCTTGTCTTTCTTTTTTGAAACTTATTGATAGTACTGTTATATTTTTATTTAACTACAGAATCTTATAAAAGAATTAAAATTTAAGATTCTGACTGGAAAGGAACAAAAAAAAAAAAAAAAGGAAAGAAAGAAAAAAACGGTTAGTAGAATTAAAAACTCTCATTCCGAAAATAACTGCACGAAATAAGCATTCATTTAGATCCTTAATGTCTGCAGTTATTTCTTATTTCTTCTCCAAAATAATTAATATTTTAACGCTGGAGATCCAATTTAGTTAAGAAATTCAATTCAAACAAGAAGTTCAATTCGAGCGTGCTACAAATGGAATTAAGTTTCTGGCAATTATATCTCATCATTCCGTTTGTCTTACTTTTATTCTTGGTTAAATGAAAACATTTATTTATAAATTGAAAAAGAAATGAAGAAGCTGATGTGTTTAATTGTTGAATCAATTTCGTGTTTTAATGAATTCATTCGCAAGTAAAATTAAACACAATGTTAGAGCAAAATCTCTTTCGAAAATTATGTTCTGTTAAGTTTATTTTTCTTAAAGAACTTTGTTCATTTAAATATTAATTCGCATATTGACCTCAACACATTGTTTTAAAATACATTTACCCAAATAACTAGTAACGATAAATGCTTTTTAAATCACCTCTAGTCTCATTCATTACTTGCAAATCCTTTTCCGATGTATGTTTTAATTTCGTTTTATATGTAAAAGTTTGAAAATAGATTTAAAAAATATATTGACATTATGCTTTTCTATTTGTAGAGGTTAACTTTTATATTCCAGAGCTGGAAGTAATCTATAAAGTTTCATAAAACTGGTGTAGCATAAAACTCAAATACAATGTGTAGTAAAAAAGAAAAAAAACACTGCATTTTGACATCTTGAATCTAAGTTGTATGTATGTATGTTTGTATTTATTTATTTATGTATGTATGTATGTTTGCGCGTGTGTGTAAGCATGCAGTTGTTTGCGTGTGTAGATGTGTATGTGTGCGTGCGTGAGTATAACTTGAACACCACCACCCTGGAAAAGCGGAGGCCCGGACCAGACTAGCGGTCCTGCAGAGGCATATGGAAGGTTGTGGTTGCTGGAGGTACCGAGTCAAAAATTAAAGGAAGCTAGCTGCGGTAAAATGAAAGTAATAAGCAACTCTTCGATTGTTTAAAAAATCAATGAATAAAAATGAAAATAAATAAATGAAGAAAATTAAAAATGAATAAAATAAAATCGGAGGCTCCGGAAAGAGTTTTCAGAACGAAAAATTTTACATACGTGAGGGCAATATTAATACAAGAAAGTGACTAAGCAAGAGCAGAGTGATTATTGATAACTTCAAAAATAACAACTAAAGTTAGATTTTAGAACCTCGTTGAGACATCTCTTTCGTGAATGTATGACGCGATACAAATTAGCATTAAGGTATAACAGCCTCGTACGATATTCACATCTCGTACCACAGTTACAGTAACTAATTCCATCAAACTCATAAGCTGTTCACTTTATCATCCCAAGCAATCCCATATATGCTCGGTCTGTGGCAAATTAAAGGGATCGAGCTGGCCTGACAAAGTGAAAATGTGGACGAGGAAGTCCCCTGACACCCTTGCTGTGTGTAACCGAACATTTTCCGACACTGCAAAAAAGGAACTGTTGTTTTTACAGTATAATATTGGCAACCGAGATTCCAATTTAAAACTGTAAATTGTACAGCAATAAACTGTAAAACTAGCAATTTCACAGTTTATTACTGTAAACTTAGAAATTTCACAGTTTATTGCCGTAAAATTTAGCTGTATTATACTGCTAAAACAACAGTGTAGTATTGGCAGTCGAGTTTCCAGTTTAAAACTGTAAAATGCAAGGTAATAAACTGTAAAATCAGCTATTTTACAGTTTAGTACTGTAAAAGTAGAAATTTTAGTTTATTACTGTAAAATTGAAATTTTTACAGTTTATCACACTATAAAATATACTGTATTAAGCAGTAAAAACAGCATGCATTTTTTACAGTGTACAAAAAAAGAGGCTTTTGGAAGCACTACCATAAGTACCAACACATGTGTTTGGAGCAAATCACAAACATGCTGTTAGACTGTCACGACGTTGCGAATCAATATTAGAGTTAAATCACAAATCTAGCAACTTTTAGAATCGTAAGCTAAACGTACTTCTGCAATATGCATCGCAAATAGAAACCAAGTACATTTTCTCTGACCGTATTTTAGTTTAATCAAGAAGATTTTTCAAAATTTACTGCAACAATATTCGTTATAATTTAGTTCCTTAACTTCAAATGCTGCAATGAGTGACAGTTCAAGGACGGTTCATTAGACTACTGGTTTGGTCTTGTGAACCATTCTTCTTTTTTTTGTACTGATGAAAATGCCTGCATTTAACCCGTAACAGGGGAGGTGAAAAAGTAGGACGTAACAGGGGACGTGCGGTCTCAGAGACCGCGCTACTTTCAGGTTTTTTAAAAATCGTGTAAAAAAGATACGATCATGCAATTTCTCAGAGATATTCTTTGAACTTCTATTTGCACGGAAAAAAATATTTTTTTGAGTTTAAATTGAAACATACCTTTTCCGAGAAAATTTCGCGAGGGCTCTAAGATTGTTCGAGAAAAAGCATATGTTGCGGTAAACATTTTACTACGGATAATAAAACCATCATGTTATTCATTAATGATTTTCCTTTAGTTATTTAATACTTACAGAGCATTTTAATACCAGAAAATTGAATATAACATATTACGGAAATTTTTTGACAACACCTTAACTATTATCATATCGCGTCGTATTTTCGGTAATAATTGAGTCCTCATCATCCCTAAAACACTCATGACGAAGTTTTTGCAAACATTCTAAACAATTCTCAACTTTATCTAGAGCATTTTGCATCTCTTGCGCAAAACGCGAATCAGATTAATAAACGCATCTCTGCAAACCTAACGTTAGAACTACGCGTCATTACTGCCGAAAATTGTAACGCTGAAGGGGAGGTGCGGTCTCACAGACCGCTACTGAAGAAAACTATTAAATTTCTACCAAATCCACATGCCAGAGGATGTTGATGAGACAGGGTGATGTTCAGGGCCTCAAAACAAGAAGCTACTGGGAAAAACAGGTCATTTGGACTCAAAATGTATAAAGGATGAATGGTTTAAATACGTGTGCGGTCTGTGAGACCGCACCTCCCCTGTTACGGGTTAAGAATCTTCAAACTGTTGTTCGCTGATTTTTAAAATTTTTGTATTTGTACTTTTATACACAATGGATTTTTTCACTCTTAAATTTCATAGATTCCTGAAAATAAAATTGGGCCAAATAAGCATTTCTTCACTAATTAGACTATCCTGTAAAGCTACAAGTTGTGTGAATGCAAACTTAATTCTGTTGTGATTGATATGTTTAGCTAGCAGATAAGTTCGGATTCTTTACTAAGTGTTTCGCTTTCAGCTCTCTTCCGGCCCATCCAGGCTGACTGTGCGACAAGCGAGGGTGAAACCAAATCTTTGAATTCTGTACCTTCGAAAGAATTGCGTCAAATAAGCAGTTCGGTACTTATTTGAAATTCTGCTTTATCTTCGGCAACATTAGTTGAAATGCTTTAGGAATCGTCCTGGTAAATCAGGAAGGTGCCAGGCTATTGCTGGAAAAACCTATTTAAGCGTTCTTGGAAAGTCCCTTATTTAATTCAGAAATGGAACTATCTTCTATAGGGAAGGTTTCTGAATTGGTCAGAAAGACTCCGGGTTAAAGTTTTAGAAGATTACTGACTTTTAGAGGGAAACTTCCCGGTATTTTGCAAGACACATTATCAGCTGAACTTATTTTCACTGGTTGTCCCTTGTCTTAAAGAACCATTCCTGAATTCTTTCTACATAAATAAATCAAATATAACTTGTATATTAGCGAAATGCTGTTTGCTGTAACTGAAATTGTTTGTAATGAATAAAATTCAACCCTGAATGGATAAGAATTTGTTGGAAATATTTATGCACATTTTTCAGCAGTTCATTTTGTGAAAAGAAAAATGTATGCCCTATATGGAGCACATTTTTGAATAAAGACTTAAATTGAATTGAATAGAAAGCATAATTTCTATTCACCAGCAACGTTTTGAATCTCATAATCAATAAGAAACAATATCGGTTTTCAAAGGCAGTTTCCTTTCTGAGCTTTGATACGAAATTTCTTAGAAATGGAAGAATTATTAAATGTATTGAAAATCAATAATATTTCTCATCATGCATCGTAAAATATTTGAAACTAGTAAAGGGTATAAACAATTTTAAAGAAAGCATTTCAATTGAAATTAGAAGGCTAAGTATATGGTTTTCTCGTTGCGTTTCTGGAAGTAAGGTTTAAAAATTTTGTCTGGCTCCCAATAATTTTCAAAAACAACCACTGCTTTAAATTTTCTTGTTACGTTCCAACATATAACATTCAATAAACTGCCTGTCTGCAAAGTTTCTAAATAGTATATGGACACTGGATAAACAAAAATCCAATTCATTGAATAATACGAACTTACGAAAATCATCCCAAAATTAAATTATAAATTAAGTGGAATATGTCATAATACTCTTTTATATAATTTAAATTTCATACCTCATACATATATTTTGTTATATATCTAAACAAAGTACCTCTTCCAGCATCGGTTTTGAAAAAAACATGTAAATATAAATTGCTTTAATTTTCTTTCGACTAATTTAAATTACATTTACTCATTCTTTAAAGCCGACTTGATATTTTTTACAAAACTAATGACCACAAAATTGGAAAATTTATCTTATCACTCAGAATATACTGCGATATACTGTGTCTGAGATTATCTTGAAATTCACATTCATAATCATGACTTTATTTTTTGAGCTATTTTAAAGAACTTCCGCTTCTTGTTAATGGCATCAATTTATCTTCGGATTTCGTAAGGAGCATAAGCAATATGTTTAAAGCATAAATAAGTTCATGCGAGAAAGTGTCTGCAAATAATCTTCTTGTTAACTTTTAAGATAAAAATGGCGTTGAAAAAAAAAATTGGATTTGAGGAAAAAAATATGTGAAAGTATTGTTTTAGGGGATTTGTTTTTAAATATTTATAAAAGAGACGTCTTATTAAAAGAAAAAGACGTAAGAAATATATATCGATATAGACTTTTGATTTTGAATAGAAAGAATGAAATTATTAAAACTGTGAATTTTAATAAGACTTGTTTTATTAAAAATAACAAGGTGAACAGACAAGAAGTAGATAGTTTTATTATGATTATGATTATCATCATTATTATAGTTATTTTTGTTGTTGAATTGAAGAAACAATAAATTGAAAAATAATTAAGAGCATTGAGTTCGGAAGGAGAAAATTATCTTGCCAATTTTATAGGAGACACCTTTTTTATTTTAACAAACTGCATCTGATTTATTAAAAAAGTTCATAAAAGCATATTTTGGATACGTCAAATTAAATCATTTTAATGCTATAAAATAATTTTAGGAACAGTCTAAAATTGAAAATTAACTAAATGCTTTAAAATAAAAAATTGGACTTTATTCCGCAACAAATGTTTGAAATACTATTTATGGATGTGTCTGACATATTTTTTTTTATAAAAAATAATTTTATTTTAAGAAATATAAGTTAAAAATACCCTTTACCAAGGACTTAAAGGCAATTGATCAAAAACCACTGGATCTCGACAAAAAGGGAATATAAAGTAAGGGTTTTAAGTTAAAACCCTTTAGATTCATAGTTCCGAAGGTTGAACTATGAATTTTGAGAGGTATATATAGCTGGTTTTGATCCTAAACGACACAATTAAAAGCTGACTACTCCATCAATCTTCATTTTACTGCAATTAAGTAACAAGTCTCAAACGGGGTAAAATACACTGAAATTAAACACTATATTATTTTCATTTGAATATATTTAAAGACTGCTATTTAAAGTATTTGATTCTGAAAATCGAAATTATGTTAGATGAAGGCTTTTATATCTCCAAAAACGAGAAGAAAATCTTTGCTCATTTTATTTTTCTAACTTTTCCTGTTCAGTGTTCAAAGCAAAAAAAAAAAAAAAAAAAAGAAAAGAAACGACATTTTAACTAAATTCGGCATTGTCGGTTGTTTCATTGCATTTTTTTGGATGTCGATGTCAAACTATTCATATTCATTTTAATAAGTTGTTTTAGATACTTTAAATATTAACACATGTTTCTGTAAATTCATTTAGGAGAGATAAACAAGCATTTTGTCTACCCTCCACACTGAATATTTTCAAAAAATACTTTTCAAGTGTTACCAAAAATACTGCAGCGTTAGGAAGATAGTTTTGTCTCAAAACAAAAGTTGAATTGCAATAGAAAATGTTACTTAAAGTAACAACTAATGTCAAAAGATTAATGGATTAATTTGCAGTTTAAAACTAAAGAAATTCGCAGAAGTAGCAAATTTTTAGTTTCATAATCACATTTATAAACACTAAACAAGAATTCTTTTGATGAATAAAAATTAAATTATTTCACTAACTAAGGAGAGTCTAAAACTTAAGCTAAACAATTACATTTATTCATGAGAAAAAGTCTGCCAAATTGAACCTAAGCTCTTCAATTTACATCACGAATGAGATTCCTTGAAAAAGCTCAGCTTTCTAAATTTTGTTGCAATTTAATGATGATGAAATATTTTCGAGAGAATTTCCTGCTCTTGTGTTTCATTTATTAGTCTTATAAACGAAAGAAGAATAAGTTTTTGAAATCATCTTTTCACCTTCAGGAGTAATGATTAATAATCAAAAGGAAATTTAAACAAGGGAATTCCTTGAAATTCCCACTGGCATAAAGAATTTGGCTTTTGTAAAAGAGGTCTTAAATATTTCCAAGAACTTGTGAACTAAAGAAACATTTAACGAAGTTTTGTGCTATAAGGACGTTTGCATTATTTAAATCAAGACTAAAGATATATTTTTACGCATAAAAAGGCTTAGTTTTTAAACGTTATTTTTACAGTCATTCTAGATTTGTAAAGATGAATAGGCTGTTTACTATTTACTTTTTTTCTACCCTAATCAAACCTGCAAATTAAACATACAAAACTAAACCTTCAAACTGTAGCTATCATTTTTTTAAAACTATTTGTTCTTCGCATACAGATATTGTTTAGCAAATATTTCTCGATGATGTCAGTTATTAAAATAATACTAATACTACTACTACTACTACTACTACTACTACTACTACTACTACTAATAATAATAATAATAATAATAATAATAATAATAATAATAATAATAATAATAACTACAATTCAAGCGGAGTTAACGGTCATAGATTATTTAGGATACTTCATAGATGTCTGTTTTTCCTTCTGCAAATCGGTATATTTCTCTTTCAAGCTGGTGCTTTAAAGGAGACATCAAACTTTTTTAGAAATTTTAATTAGATTTTGGGAACTTAGTAACCGTTGGAAATTATACGACAAATATTTTTTTTTCTTTTCGTATTTTAATCAAGATTAATTTCTTATTCATTCTGTCAAACCATTTTGTGTTTCGGAGAAATTTAATAACAAATAATATAAAGCTTTTCTGTTAGTTGAATCTTATTTTTTGTTAGTTTGTGTTTAAAAACTTTTAGGAAATTAAACAGTTAAATATATTAAACAATATTTAGAACAACATATGTTTGTTCATTTCTTCATACGCAGTCTGGTCCATGAAAATCCTTGTGTGATAAAGGAGATCTATTATATACTAGTAAACAAAAGTATTGGGGACACTTTAAAAAGTTAACATTTTTAAGCATTTCTCAAGAGAAAGGAACAAAAATGTTCTGTATTATTTGTCACATAAAAACAGGACCGTCATTTTGAATTTTTCAGGGGGGGGGGGCAAAGGGTGTATACACAATATAAATTTGCCAAAAAATGGCAAAAACCATGCCTACTTATATGTAAATACATTGATTTCCCAAAGTCGGAGGGGGGGGGGCAATTGACCCCCCCCCCCTGAGCCCCAAAATGACGGGCCTGCATAAAAAGTACGATTTAGCTGACATTTTTCCTATAAAAATTCAATCACTCATTCATTAATGTCAATAGCAACGAATTGAAGTGCAACTATATGTATAAGTGATACCTAAATACGTAAATACGTATACTAAGTAGCGCAACCATAGTGCACATAATGAGTTACAGCTAAATTGAATGCCACGGAAAAAAGATAAGAAGCAGAAATAAAAAAAAAATTCTAGAAAAAAACAGTGTATATTTGATTGGACAAAACATTATTAATTGCAAGCTGTCATTAAAATACAAATTATGCCAGATTCATACAGTAATACAGTATTACCTCGGAGATATTTCGTGAAAATATGCGAGAACTGCTTTGTTTCGGTTATTGGTTGAATTCTGATTTGACGCGGAACATACAATGAACTTGACAAGGGTAATTAGACTATTACATTTGATTGGCATTTCAGGTAGCAAAGTGAAGGGAATTAATGCTTACGAGTGGTTTGAGTGACTGCAACAGAAATATATAAAATTTTAAGTTTAAGGGGTTTTAAAAAGATGACAAAAGTAGCTGCAGTTTAGTTTTAACAAATCATAACCGTGACACGTAAGTACGAAAAAATTAATAAATTCATAAATAAATAAAAAAAAATAGTGAAGTGTGGTGAAATAAATTCAAATAAAATAGAAATAAACAAGTAAAAGCATTTGAGGTCTTTATATTTCATATGGCATTTAGGAAAAAAACTGAAATACTTGTTTTTGCAATTGAGGAAAGTAGGTGTGAAGTTTTGCTTTAAACGTGATATAAGTACGTGATATAAAAGAAGTACTTCATAAAGAAATTAGTTTTGGAGACTTTTATAAACCTGTAAAAGTGTATTAAATGTAGAGAATGGCTTATTTAAATGAAAAAGAAACGCGAAATTTTTTTATTAAATTGTCTGAAATCTGCATTTACAACAAAAGAGAGAGAGAGAGAGAGAGAAACAAAATAGAACGTGTAGAAAAAAACACACTATACAATAATAACTTTAAAGTTAGCAGAAAAATAGCTAAAATACTTATATTCCTAGTAAGCTCTGTAAAAATAGAAATTTAGGCTGAAATTTAAGACTTTCCATAATTTCAAGATTTTTTTTCTACTTCGTAAAAAGTTGGGAAAAATATATCCTAGATAATGTATACTCCTTGATTATTTACTATATTTAGTCCATTATGCTTCATCACTGTATCGACAAAATAAAAATGTTAACATTTCATCACTCGAATCAATATAATAGATACTCCATCGAAGAAGAAAATGATGGATTTCTCCGGTTTCTATTTTTTCCTCGCATCCTGAGATAAGTTATTGAAACGTCATACCAAGTCTCAATAACTTATCGTGGATGAATGATCCATGATCGCCAACTTTCACATAAGCCTGATGATAAGATAAAGACTTTCTGGGATATTCCTATCTAATAAGAAAATCGGTCCCTAGAAGACTTATTAATAAACAACTTAAATCTAACACATGGAGTAATAGATAACTAGAAATGAGTGGGGATTTATTTCCAAATCCATTATTAGATTTTGAAATTATTTTATGTTTGAATAGCAGTTAAAAAGCTGCAAAGCTAAAACCTAGAGCGTGAAAAGCTTTATCTCTTAGTGGATGTTTCTCAAAGCACGGTCTATGTTAGTTTTAAAAAATATAGTGTTTTAATTCACATTTTTTTGTCATAGTAATCAACCATTCACTTCAAATTTTATTGTAAAAATTTTCAGCAAGTATTGTACATCTTAGTATCAACTTTAATTATTTTGGTTAAGTTTTTTATATTAATGAAGCATGATTTCTGACTAATCAGGGTATTTTATTTTAGATATTAACGAAGTTCTAGTAAGAAAGCGAACTGTAAGTATATTTAGGCCCACTTTCCTTACATTTTGAGCCTTCTCTCTCTCTCTTTTTAATTAGTGTAATTCAACTTAGAAAGCTGAACTTGATTTTCACAAAAAATCTTGTCTCAGAGTTTCAGGAAAAGAAACAATATAAATTCCTCTAAGAAACTGTTTTTCAGAAGATTTGGGGCTGTGTAATTACTGTGTTATGTAGAAATCACATTTCAATTTCTACGTAACACAGGACATTGGACATTTTAGATTTTGTGGTTGCGGTAATGTGAAACAGAAAATGCATGACTCTTCTTTAAAAAAAAAGAAAGCAAATTTGCCTTGGAACATTAATCATAGATGCGGGAATGTCAATCACAAAATAGTACAATTTTGATAGTTCCAAACCAAAACGAAAAGAGAACAATGATTGATTTCAAATTAAAATAAAAATTGAAATCTATCTTTACTTCCATTATTAATAAAACTTTTTTCCGGTCTTAAGTTTTGAATGAAAAGCAAAATTTTTAGAATGTCTCAAAACTGCATTTAAAGCAAACCATTAGTTTAATCCTATGTCCAATTTATGTAAATTTTTGACCTTGAAAAATCTTTCCAAAAATTAATTTACATCCATGCTCTAGATGTAAACCATTTTCTAACAATAAGTTATAAGCAAATCTATCTGTGATATCAGGAGTTGTAAAATGCTCAATTCCAATGCTTTTCCTTTTCTTTAAGTAAAGATACAAACAAGATTTTCTTTCTCAAATAAAATAAAACTTGAAATTGAATTGTTCGGACATCATTTCAATGTAGCTAAAAGTGTCAAACTGGTAGCTAAATTAGATTTAGAATACCAGCGAGAGACCGCAACCGTGATGCTGAATAACTCATAACCCTAGCAGCACAATCTCATCGGCCGATGATCGGCCATTCATCGAAACCCGATGAAATTCTCATCGGCCGATGATCGGGTTTCGATGAGTTCGCATCGGGAATTGCTCCAATATGTCTCATCGGCCAAACAGAATCCGAGCAGCAAAATCCGACGAGTTTACGATGAGATTTGGATCAACTTACGAGCAGTGCAGTCCCGTGCCGATGAATTTAGGATCAATTTTGGATGAAAATACGATGTGATTTAGATCAGTATACGACTAGTGTAGTTCCGTGGTAATAAATTTTGGATCAAAATACGATGAAAATTGGATTAATGTACGCGTAGTTTAGTTCCGTGGCGATGAATTTTGGAACCTCTTTTTTATTTCCCCCAACCAGGTGCGACTGGCCAACTCCAGCATCGAACCCGAGTTGTCAGCGCGGAAAGCCAACGCTCTACCACTACGCCAGCAAGTCTATGAATAATGAGACCAACACTGCATATTTAACAAAAATTTGAGATTGGGAAAATTTTCATCAGAAAATTTGATCTTTACCACCTTTTTCCGATGAAATCTGTAGCTTGGCATATTTTCATCGGGAAATTTGATTGGAAGTATATAGTTTTCCGATAAAATATAGCTCGGTTAATTTTCATCGGGAAACTTGATCGGAAGGATATCATTTTCCGATGGAATTTTACTCATCTTATTTTCATCGGGAAACTTGATCGGAAGGATATCATTTTCCGATGGAATTTTGCTCATCTTATTTTCATTGGGAAAGTTGATCGGAAGGATATCGCTTTCCGATGAAATATAGCTCGGCTTATTTTCATCGGGAAACTTGATCGGAAGGATATCATTTTCCGATGGAATTTTGCTCATCTTATTTTCATCGGGAAAGTTGATCGGAAGGATATCGCTTTCCGATGAAAAGTAGCTCATCGAAAACCGTGCTCGGATACTGATCGGAACGATGTCATCGTGCGTTACGGGATCACTTTACGAGGAGTTAGTTGATCGGCCGAGCAAAATCCGATGAGTTGATGCTACTTGGGAAGTTTAAGGCCACGCTTGAGTGTTGGGTAGTTATCTGAAGCCGGGAATGACATCCAGTCATGATATGCCATACAGTACATGGATGGTATAACTGGGCTGTTGGTATATTACATGCAGTTCTACCTTAGCGCTGACTTAAGGGTGCTAACTTACTGTTATAATAAGCAATCTTTGATTATGCAAAAAATAAAGAAAAAAACTGTTTTATCTTTTTTGGTAAATCCCCTACTTGTTGTTGACACTTATACAGAAAAATAAAGAAAGAAACTCAAGACCAATAGATCAGCTGAAATTAAGCTGAAATAGAAGAATCGAAAATTGAAACATCATTTAAAAACTTAGTCGTTTTATACAAATTTATATGTGCTTTTATTAATTTATTTTTCTTTACAAGTATAAAATACTAGTGCAGTATCAGCAATCTTACACAACTATTTTTCTAATTAACATTTTAGCACAGGAAAGTTGAAAAAAAAAAAAAAAAAAAGAAAAAGGAAAAAAAGAAAAAAAAAAAAAAAAAAAACACCTATTTGCTATCAACTCTTAGGATTTACTTTTTTATGCAATTTACCAAAAAGTAGCTGCACACCGTTTTATTTCACTTTGCTTTGAATTGCCGTTTCTTCTATCAGTTCATTCCAATGTCACTATTCCGACCCAAACGGATTTTGAAGGAATGAAAAAACATATCTGTCGAAGAACCTTTTTTCCCTTTCGGAATCTCCGAGGAGAGCTAAGAGAAAAAAAAAGTAATTCGAAAGGGAAAAAAAATCCCTCTGCGATTCATTTGTGGCTGCCAGATAGAAATGTAAATTTCTTTCTAATTACTCTCCAAATATTTTTAGGTTATTTTTCTTTTGGCTTTCAAAAATAAATTGATTTAATTAAAAGAAAGGCAGGGGAACTTATTTAAGAAAATTGAATTAGGAAAACTATTTCCAGAATAATAAATGTTTTTGGACAGTTTCTGAAAGTTCAATTAATTTCCTTTTTTATTATTATTTTTATTTTGGGTCAAAAATTTGTTGAACTTTGATGAAGTAGTAACATGGGAAAGTAAACTATTAATTAATTAATTAGCTCATTTATTTATACCCTTATAAGTTCAAGCTGCAAATCTATTTTTGTAATTGTTTGTCCTAGATGCATACTTCCAGTTTCAAAATTTTTCAAAATAAGAGGAAGTGTTATAACCAACGCCTCCTAAATACTAAATGCCTGTAACTTTCTGGTTTTTAGCACAGAGAAAAATTTCATCCTTGGTTCACGATACACTGCCATCTACCAGAGTTCTTCGAGAAAGAGAAATTAATGATTGGTTCGTTTCTAAATTTAAATTTAAAAATCAACCAATCAAAAAATAACAACGACATTATCGGATTGCCGCCAGGTGGCGTTTAAAGTTGAACCCATTTCGACGGTAGCGAAGCAAATGTTATAGGCATTTAGTATTTAGGAGGCGTTGGTTACAACACAGTAACTTCCGATAATCCAAAGAATTGGGTGGCACGGCAACTACAGATGCTTGAATTCCGCGGATAATTCTAAGAACAGGTAAATTCAATACGCAATAGGAAAAAAATCAACAACTTTCTCATGCACTTAACCCATGGCAAAATACGATAAACGTGATGTAAAAAATTTCAAAACTAAAAAAGGATTACTCATATTGCTAACGGATTACCCATAAAAGAGAGCAAACCGTGCAAACAGATCAGCTGACAAAGATCAAACTGGGTTATAAAGAAAACGTGTAGGGGAGGATTTTTTTTACATGCGTAATCATTGTAGATCTAAAAATCAATATACTCTGTCTATCTAAAAATCAGCTTGTAGAGTAGATCTAAAGCAGTAAATAGTGTTGATCTAAATGTTTGGTTTTTACTTGTTGAATTTCAGTTATATCGTAAGGTTTGATGCCATTAAAAGCGATGGAAAAAAAGAAAAACAAAGTTGAAACGGTGGTATTTATCTATATAAAGTCAATTATCGAAGAATTTTCTCTCCCGCTTCAAACTTTCAAATCATTAAATCTGTACATTATTTTTTCAATTGGAATTATGCATCTGGAATGAACGGTGGTAAAAATAGAGGTCCTACAAGTTAAACCGGGACACCTGGATATACTCTCATATAAGGCCATATTTAAGGGTTGGGTTTTTATGGTTCAAACCCCCTCCAAAATTTTTAAAAACTATTCCAAAATATGCTCTTTAATGCTCTTTTTTCTAAAAAATAGTGTAATGATTATTTTACTTTAAATTTTCTTATTCACTTTTCAGTTTCTTTTGAAAAATGAAATTATCGCACTACATTATTCATCTTTATCGTAATTTTTGCAAGCATAATTTCATACAAAACAATACACCTTTTTAACGGGGGCGAAGATAATTTGTACACATCAGACTTTTTATCTTCATTGGAAAGAATATGTTATCATTTTATGTTTCATGTTAATGCCCCTTAAACATCTAATGTAACAAAATTCAATAGAATATAGAACATGAAAACAAATTTTTTTTATCATACAGGGTGCCCAGACCCATGTAGCATCAACTCATCGGATTTTGCTCGGCCGATCAACAAACTCATCGTAAACTGATCCTGTAACGCACGATGACATCGTTCCGATCAGTATCCGAGCACGGTTTTCGATGAGCTACTTTTCATCGGAAAGCGATATCCTTCCGATCAACTTTCCCGATGAAAATAAGCCGAGCTATATTCCATCGGAAAACGATATCCTTCCGATCAAGTTTCCCGATGAAATTCCTCGGCACGGGACTGTTCTGCTCGTAAATTGCTCCAAATTTCATCGTATTCTCATCGGATTTTGCTGCTCGGATTCTGCTTGGCCGATGAGACATATTGAAGCAATTCCCGATGAGAACTCATCGAAATCCGATCATCGGCCGATGAGAATTTCATCGGGTTTCGATGAATGGCCGATCATCGGCCGATGAGATGATGCTGCTAGGGGAAATAACAGATGGCAAAATTTATTTATGCATAATTTACATTCAGAACGTTTTTTACTGTTGGAAACACTTGATAGATTTAGTTTAATTCTATGAGCAATAGTGTAGACGATTCTTTAAATTGAAATCCGTTTCATTCTTTGCATTATCAAGGTGGATGCTAAACGCCGTTTAATTCTCGAATTGCATTTGAAAAGTAAGCGGAATTGTGATTTTTTTAAAAAATTGAAGCATTTAAGGGCGCTTTTCCACTTACCGACATGGCAGCGATAAATCGTACACGATTTTTGTCATCCGACATTGGAACATGCAAAATGCATTAAAATATGCTATGCGCTTTTCCATTTCCCGATTCCAGGACTATTGTGGTGTCTCCGACCGAATGCTGTCGTTTGTCGTCCCATTCGTGTCGGATGGCAGCCGTCTCGCCTTTTAAATCGGGACGACATTCATTCATTTGTTTACTTTCTTCGAAGGAGCAACACATAGAAATGGCATTTAAATTTAACATCGCTGCAATAAAATATAAGCTTAAATTTGCAGACGATAAATAAAGAATGTATAGCAATAAATTAATTTTATTCATTTTACTTAATATTTTGTTTCACTTCTGTTGCTCAGACGATCTTTATTGCTGCAGAAAAGCTTAGATTTTCAGTCTGATGTATGCGTTTTGTTCTTAGTAAACAAGGTGGGAATGAAATAACCCAAGTAGCATCAACTCATCGGATTTTGCTCGGCCGATCAACTAACTCCTCGTAAACTGATCCCGTAACGCACGACGACATCGTTCCGATTAGTATCCGAGCACGGTTTTCGATGAGCTACTTTTCATCGGAAAGCGATATCTTTCGGATCAACTTTCCCGATGAAAATAAGATGAGCAAAATTCCATCGGAAAATGATATCCTTCCGATCAACTTTCCCGATGAAAATAAGATGAGCTATATTCCATCGAAAAACGATATCCTTCCGATCAAATTTCCCGATGAAAATTAACTGAGCTATGTGTTATTGGAAAACTATATACTTCCAATCAAATTTCCCGATGAAAATATGCCAAGCTACAGATTTCATCGGAAAGAAGTAGTAAAGATCAAATTTTCTGATGAAAATTTTCCCAATCTCAAATTTTTGTCAAATATGCAGTGTCGGTCTCACTATTCGTAGACTTGGTAGCGTGGTGGTAGAGCGTTGGCTTTCCGCGCCGATAACTCGGGTTCGATGCTGGAGTTGGCCAGTCGCAAATGGTTGGGGGAAATAAAACAGAGGTTCCAAAATTCACTGCCACGGAACTAAACTGCGCTCTTTTTTCTCTTTTTTCTTTAAATTGATCCAACTCTCATCGTATTTTGATCCAAAATTTATCGCCACGGAACTACACTGCTCGTATATTGATCCAACTCTCATCGTATTTTCATCCAAAATTGATCCTAAATTCATCGGCACGGGACTGAACTGCTCGTAAATTGCTCCAAATCTCATCGTAAACTCATCGGATTTTGCTGCTCGGATTCTGATTGGCCGATGAGACATATTGGAGCAATTCCCGATGAAAACTCATCGAAATCCGATCACCGGCCGATGAGAATTTCATCGGGTTTCGATGAATGGCCGATCATCGGCCGATGAGATTATGCTGCTAGGGAAGTTTGTGAGTATCATGCATTCAATATCTTCTATTAATCTGTTTCCTCTTTTTGCGGAGGTAAAGTAAATCCAACAGTCGTATTCTGTTAAATTGAGGAGCCATAATAATATACATGCGAGCACACCGTTGCTTCGAAATAAAATGCGGTGGAAAATGACCGTTTCGGAGAAACGATATCGGTTGAGTGGAAATAGTGTTGTAGACGACGCGACACGGTACTTATCGTTGCAGTATTTCCGTTCGACTTTCGTCGTTGTCGTGTCGTCAAGTATAAAAGCGCCCTAAATGTGTCAAAGAGATTAATTGAAAGAACTTTGAAATTGTTTAAAGAAACAGGTTGTGTAGAAGTAAGGCATAGTGGTGGAAAAAGCGAAGTGTACGAATAAAAAAATTAATAAAATGTGCCCGTGAAAGAGTGCCTCTGTAGGTGCGTGCCACTAAGGCTACTATAACTTCTATAGGAGCTCTACGTGTCACTACAGAAGCCTTTCCAAAAATATTGACATATGTGGTTACAGTTAAAGGCGCGAAAATAGAAACCATTACTTAAACATTGTTTAACAATGATGAAACTTTCATTTAACGTTTATTTTATTATCATAGAAATAGTTCAGTTATTTGTGGGCACCCTGCACAGACTTGACGAGAAATGAGTTGATAAAACCCTCCCGAAACAATAGTCTAGTTACGGCCCTTCTCTCAGATATATTGAAGAAAAGAGCAAAACTCTTACATATTTGCGTTCGTAAACTTGCGGATGCTAAGATGGTGGCCTAGATGGAATTTCAGCATAAAATGAGAATTTGCTTCTTACAGAAACCAATTCAATGAATGCATAGTTTCCGCGTTCTGTTTCAAATTAAGCTGGAGACAATAAGCGTGTTATTTGAAAGTCCTCAGGGTATTACGTAATCGCCTTAAGGAACTAATTATCCTGCAGCCGAATAATTTTAGTAATAGAGGTCATTAATATTTTCGTTTAACTAATGAGATTTTAATTAAATATATTCTCCGCTACTCATGAAATGTGTTTAAACAAACAATTCTGCAATTCCTTCAAAAAAGTAAAGTTTGAGAGAAATCAAAGATTTCACATAGCGAACTGAGTGAAACAATATGTGCAGAATGTTTTATTAATATTCTAACACAGTTCTGTTGTTAAAAAAATTAAATAAATAAATTGTTAATTTTAATAAGCTGTTAAGCACAAATTTTCTCTGGCAGCAATTTTTCTGATAATCAGCACAGTATGGCTTAAACTTTGAAAAAAAAAAAAAATACACACTGGTATACTGGAATAATTCGGAATTATTTTCTTTTGTTCACATCAAAAAGGAATGTACAGGTATGTTTATTTAACAATAAATTTATGCATTGATTGTGAGAATTTTTTTCAATTAAAAGAAATGATTATTTTGTTTTCCGTATATTTATAATCATAAACTAAAAAACTTTTTTTTTGCATTCAAATCATGTGTAAGCAAAAACACAGCTAATTCCAGCTCAACCAGTAAAGTACATATTTCAATAGTTACTTGCTGCTCGTAGTTACAATTATATCCATTTTTCGAAGCAGAAAAATCCAACAACCGGGATTAGAGAAGAACATTTTGTGAAATATACTCAAATTTTACGGTACGACAAAAACAAATGCACAGCTTCCGATATTTCTCGTTTTAGAACAAAATCATTCTTGTTCAGGAAGTACAAAAATAATTTAAGAAGACTAAATTTTTCCTTATTATTTTTAATATTTCGGATTTCTTTTTCTTCAGGATTTTCAGCGCCGTATAACAGAGACCAGAATAGGTTCGAACCCAGGTATTGATTATTATTGTTTCCCCTACCAGGAGATTCTCCCGAACCATCTACTCAGAAAATAGGAGCGACTTGATCCGTTCCGCTCGACTTCAAATGAAAGTTCAGCTGAAAGATTCAGAGCAGAAAAAGTCCCAATATATGAATTCTCTCATGGAGATATGAGCTAGCGGAAAGGGATAGGCTCGTTTTCTTTCACTTTCATTTTTCTTAAAGCGGGCTGCTTCAGTTTTTTCAAAAGTGAAGAATTGAAAGTAAGTTATGATTTTTTTCCTCACCTCCTCATTTCTATCCGATAGAGAAAAGCATTTGAGTAGTAGTAGGAAAATTCTTGTAAGAGCACATTCACTAATTTATTACTTTATTCATTTATTTTTCTTTCTTTATTTATACTCTATCCCTTTGCTATTTTTCGCTTGATAGGGATGTATCCATTAATGTAAAGTAGCCCTAGTAAAAAAACTATTCCTCAAACGTCAAGTAAAAGCGACATAACCACATAAAAAAAGAGGGGGGGGGGGTAAATACTTTTTGTTGGTCTGAAGTGATTTTTCGTGTGTGTGTGTGTGTGTGTGTGTGTGTGTTTGTGTGTGTGTGTGTGTGTGTGTGTGTGTGTGTGTGTGTGTGTGTGTGTGTGTGTGTGTGTGTGTGTGTGTGTGTGTGTGTGTGTGTGTGTGTGTGTGTGTGTGTGTGTGTGTGTGTGTGTGTGTGTGTGTGTGTGTGTGTGTGTGTGTGTGTGTGTGTGTATGGGCGGGGTGCGGGCAACGGCCCATTTGTTGATTTTATATGGAATGACCCTTCCTCCTTTTAAATCAAAAAAAAAAGATGAAGTACAGTAAAGTTACAGTTTTTTTCGTGTTTTCGAAAAAACAATATTGAATTAAACAATACACCTCTGTTCGCGCATTTTCCCTCCTTTAGTGTTATTATTTTTCTTACGAAAAGTTAGGCAAAAAGGGACAATTAAAAAATCCAGAATGGAAAAAAAATGTTTCTTTACACCAAAAAATAGCGTGTACTCCTTTTCGCTCGTTAGAATTTATAATTTTAAAGTTCTTATGCTGCTTCATAAATATCTAGCAAAATGAAAAAGGAATTACAACGTACAATAGAAATAATAATGAAGTTAGTTTTTTATTGGAGATTCCACCCAGTAAAAATTTTATTTAGAGGGTCAAAGAGAAAGTTGAGCGAAATAAAACTATAACTTACAAGTTAATGGATCAACCATAAACTTGCTTTGTAGGGGAAAATATTAATCTTTATAATTGTAAGCTCATGCCTCATCGAAATAGATGTAACGTGCAGTAAAATATATATTTCTTCTGTGAATAGTATTTAAATAAAAAGCACTTTTTTATTTCTCCTCTCCTATTTCCATCTCTCTACTGAATAAGTACAATACAAAGTGGAACCCCCCAATAAAGAACGTTAAGGGCGTTTTTTTTTTCTTTTCTTTTTCTTTTTTTTTAAATCCAGTGTTTAAAGAAATCTGCTGAACCATTAATTTAAAAAAAAAATGGACAACATATCAACTTTTATGAAGTAGCAGATTACTACAGTCGAGAAGCCGAAGAACGTAGGTTCCCTATGCGAAACTGCAGAAGTTGTAGCAGTTTGTCAGTTTCTTAACTTACGCCATTAATATAAATAAAGCGATGGGAAGGGAAAGTTGTAAACATATCTCAAGACCTAAAGATCCTGCTACCATTAATCTTTTCATTAAGATAAACATCTGTTGCAAACTTTAAAGAGAGCGCAAGTTTTGCAAAATTACCTTAAGGATGACTTTTGAATTAGATGTACTTTAGTTGATTCTAAAGGAAGCAAATTTATATCCTACATTTACATAAACGGATTTGTTGATAATTCAGATTTCATTTTATTTAGAAGAGATCCTAGAATTACCGTAGGCATATTTCTAAATTATTTGGATACTGAGATAAATTGTGCTTCGTGTCTATTTATGTAACTACCTTAATAAGAACCATGGACGCATCTCAGTACAATACATCTTTCTAAACACACTTTAAGGACATTTAAACTTTCTTTCGCATCCGAAGTTCACGTTTTGCCAAAAGTATCGAATTTAGAGAGGATTATTTGTTTTGCACACTGGAATATACATTTTGAGGAGTACACAATTTGATCATTTTCGTTAAATCTTTATGTATGTGCGTGTGTTTGGAGGGGGGGGGGTAAACACTTTTTTTTTGCGAAAAGTAATACAAAGAATGGGAAATACTATATCAGCGCAGTTTTCGGCACCAATGGCTTCAAAAACATAATTAAAACCAAACACCTTTTTTGCTAAGTGTGACGAGCAAAGGAAAGTAAAGAAAAGGTGTTTTGAAAAATTAATTCATAGGTAGATTGGAACTTAGTATATAGAAGAACGAGGGCAGAAACTCTGCTAAGAATATTTTGGTGCTCATCTCTTTAATAGAGTAGATTAATCCAATGTTTTTTTCTTCGATACGTTTGACTGCCGGGTCACGAAACTTATTTCATTGATTAAAAAATGATTTGCAGATCTACCCTGACGAGAACTGGTGCAGAATACTTTTCTTTTTGCCAAATTTGATTACTTTCTTTTTGCTGGTACAATACCCGAAAAAGAGAATAAAGTGCTTGAAATCAAATTAGTGGCTACGGATAGGAAGTGCTGTCAATCAGTTTTTGCACTGTAAAAATTCAAAGTTGTTTTTACAGTGCAATGCAGCTAATTTTATAATAATAAACAGTAAAAATTTCTAATATTAAAGTAATGAATTGTAAAATTTCAACTTTTACAGTACTCAACTGTAAAATTGCTAATTTTACAGTAATAAACTGTAAAGTTGCTAATTTTGCAGTTAATTACCATTCATTTTACAGTTATAAACTGGAACCTTGGCTGCCAGTATTATACTGTTGTTTTTACAGTATAATATTACTAAATTTCAAGGCAATAAAACTGTTTAACTCCTGACTTTACAGCAAGAAACTGTAAAATTGCTAGTTTTATAGTTTATTACTGTTCATTTTACAGTTTTAAATTGGAACCTCGGCTGTCAATATTATACTGTAAAAACAACAGCTCAATTTTTGCAGTGTGGAGACATTCGCTTCAGAAGAGTTTCTCAATTAACAAAGAATCTTGTATCTTAAAATATTCATCAAATAATCCCTTGTTGACCCTACATGGGATTGGATGTTCTTCTTCACAGCAGGAAGCAATGGTAGTCAAACTGAGTCAATACAATGAAAGACTCAACTTGACCGTCTTAGGTTTTCATAAACATTCAACAAGCTTACTCCTTGTCATCTTAAATCCATATATATTATTTTTAAAGAACCCTTCGTTCAAAATTGCTGTAGAAAACATAGTAGAAAAAAATTAAAATTACGTCTGTCGCATTTTATTATATGATGATTGAAGTCAGCATCTTAAATCGAAACTCATCGTAAAATATTTTACTGCAATAATATTAGAAACGCTTTTTCTTTTTTTTTATCATACGAAACTGAATTAAATAGTAAATAAGCTTGCCGAAATTCTCACATTATGGAGTCAAGAAAAAAAATAAATAACGTACCGACGATCTTTTTAATGATACAAAAAAATTTCTAGAATTTGGTTTGGAGAAATAAAAAGTTTGCGTATGCTTACATTTACTTATGCATACATGTTATATGAGGCAATCTTGAAAAAAAACAAAAAGTTTGAATATTTTCGCAAAACTAATTATTTACGACCCAAGAACTGTAGATTCAAAAGCTAACTTGCAAAATTTTTCTTTCTTTATTGTTAACTTTCATTATGACCTATCGTTAAAAGAAAAACTGTTACAGTAATTTTTCACTTCAACAAAAATATATCTTTTTCTTCATTAATTACTTTCAGAGTTCTGTACAGTAAAAACTAATTTTGGACGAACAAAAAAAGATATAAATGACACGAAATTCTTTCGTTTCAAATTGCGATCAAGAAAACGAGTACGTGTCAAGAGAAAAAGAGGAAAAATGCAGAAAGAAGATTTTCTTACTTTTGAGCTTCATATGTTGCTGTAATGGAGAAATTAGTATTTTTTCTTCTTGTTTTTTAAATCATATTAAGCTTCTTCTGAATGGAATGTCAAATGATTTAATTAAAATCTAGGCTAGGGACTGTAATTTGAAGAAAGTGAATTAGCAATTTGTATTTCAAAAGTTCTTGAAGTATTTTATATAACTTGTTTCAGTAATTTTTCGTTATTTTCCAACATTTTGGTACGATGCATCATCTACTTTATACGTGGTTTAAATGAATTATAGTTTGAAAAACAGCTTACTTGCATTAGAATATTAAGGTAACTTAGGTGTTACTTTATGAAATTTAATTTGCTTTTTGTACATTAAAGTTTTCTGCATTTAAATTAAATTATTAGATTATTGATATTGATACTATCATAGTTTGTAATTATTCTTCCTCTTCTTATTATTCGTATCATTATTACTTACATGCGTGTAAAAGTACACAGGGACCGCTATATCTGCTTCTTTTAACTGAATAAACAAGTTCCTTCATAAAACGCATTTAAGAAAAATATGAACATTTATGTGCATACTTCTTCCGAAATAAATAAATACCTTTATACATAAAATAAGAGCATATAATACAACGTTGAACTGCGCATTTGTGCTTTTCAACGCTGTATTATATGAAGAAAATAGTTACCTTAGTGCAATAATTGCAAATTATATTTCCAACGTTCATGAGGCACTAATTCGCAGAGATACTGCAGACACGTGTTTCGGCGTTACAAGGAACGCTTTGTTCAATGTGAAAAAATTGGAGCTTATGGATGCATAGACATTCGACAAAAGCCTTTTTTCAGATGGAAAGCCTGAAAACCATCGTCATTTAAACGTTGTGTTTTGAAAATAGCTTGAAGTTCTCCTGCTCCCGGAAAACTCATTGAGTATGTTAGGCGTGGTTCATATTGCAATTTCTCCCATTTGTCGTTATCATCATCATATCCCTATATTTTCTTCAGCTTTAGATTGAATTTCAGCTATAACATTCTGGGTATCAGGCCTTTTGCAAGTGACAGCATTCACATCAACAAATATGTAATTACTCGACAAATATTTTCTAAAAATAATCTTTAAATTAGTTTTAAAAAACTAAAAAATACGCTTTTAGATGCTCTTATACTGCATCAACATATAATATAAGTAATATAGTTTATATAATACAGTATTAATAATAGCCTTTAGTATTAATAACAGTAAAAAATGTATTACTTTTACATTTGCAAAGAACGTGAATTTTATCTTTTATTCAGAGTTACATACAAACAACTGAAATCCTTATAATACATCAACATGTAATATAGTTAAGCCTTTAGTATTAATAATAGTATAAAATATATTACTTTTATATTTTTAAAGAACGTGAATTTTACCCTTTTTTCAGAGCTACACATACATAGATACAAGCAAACCCACAAGTGAAACTAATAAAATCGCATTAAAAATGGCTGTCGTCTCTTTTTCTCAGGATTTATCACCTAAAAATTTCCGATGGATTTTTTTTCAAGAAAAGCTGAACTGAGCTGTAACGTAAAAGACGATAGAAAGTTTATGAGTCTCAAAATTATTTTTTGCCACAACCAGGGTTTGTTGGTTAAAAGCGAGTACTGAGCCCACAGCCCTACCCAAGTATTTTTGAACTGCAGGGTAAATCTGGCTCCTTACTGAATCAAAGCTCGTTATAAGCGAATTTAATTGTATTGTTGTTGTTGCTTCTGCTGCTTCATTTCTCAAAATGAATGCCTTTGTAATGTATTTTAATGTTAATCATTTTTCTTACTTTCAATCTTTCTTTTAAAAAGCAACACAAGGCTTCAAAACTCTTAACTGAAATCAAGTAGTAAAAATAAGAACTGCAGACTATAAAGTATGTTATCCTCACTGTATCATATTGTTAAATAAAACTCTGAGACGGGTGCTCCACATTATGCTATGTCAACAAATAAGCATACCCGCCCCCCCCCTCCTTTTGAGGTAGTATAGTGAACATTCGCTAGAACGTGATCTTATCATTAACAAATTAGCATAACCACTTCTCCTTTTGAGGTAGTATAGTGAACATTCACTAGATCGTGATCTTATCGTCATCAAATGACTAAATTTGTGCGAAAAAGAAGAATTATCTCGTCACCGAAGGTGGTTACTTTAAAACTATGAAAATTTTTAACATCTATTTGAAAATAATATCTTTTAGTATCTCTCACACTGCCATACTAACACCGAATTCGGTTTGTCACCAACTTGGAAATAGATTGACAAGTTACTGACTAAAAGCTTGGCGATATACCGCCAAAAAGTCTCCTACTGATGCCTTTACATTTACATCCATTTGACACAAATAAAAATCCCTAGAACCCAGTAGGAATATCGGAAGCAGGGGCAAGAATAATAAAGAGGATAACTAGACTTCATATAGAGATTTTTTCCGAAATTTAAACCTTGTATGGGACACCGTTTTCCACGTATGGGAGATAAACTTGCTCATACATACTTACACAGAGCCGTCGCGAAAAAACTCGTCAATATTAGTTCCAGATTGATCAAAATGGCTATTTTCGTGGTACGTTTGTTGTTGCGTATTTATGTATGAACGCGAAGAAGAAACTTCTAAAAATTAGTTCCTTGTTGAGTAAAATAAAAATTTAGCCTTAAATTTGTTTGATTAATGTTTTCGCGAATAGAAAAGAGAGGGAATGTTTTGTGTACTCCCTTTATTTTTGTAGAAAGAAATGGAAATAGATCAACATTATTCAAGATAAAATGCAATGTTTTCTTTGAGGAAAAAAACTTATAAAAAAAGACAGACACAAAAGTTTATTTTCAAAATGACGTGGGTATCATATACATACAACATTAAAGTTAAAATTGTATATTCAATCTAATTCCACATCTTTGCTCCTTAATAATAAATAACAGCTCCCTATACGCAACTTATGCAGAAGCCTGGAGCGGATGCTTCGCTTTTTTTCCCCTTTTCGTAAGAAGATTACGTTATAGCCTGTTTTCCCTCCCTACAGATGTTAGGAAGTACAAAGCTTAAAAGTATTTTCCTGTAAACGCTAAAAAAAATTAAATAATTAATTTTTCCATGTATTTTTTATTTTTCCCACGTACCAATCACCTATAAGTATAGTCAGTAAATATATTCTTGAATCAGCGCATTTCCATCTTTTCCTTATCAAATTGCAGTGACGCTACTTCAATTTATCGCATTAAATGCTCGTTATGAAACTTAATTAAAAATATTTTTAGTTTGCTTTGTAAAATTGCAAGTTTTAAGAGAACCACGCTTTAGTTTCCTTCTTCATTTTAAAATTCATAACGCTGCTTTATTACTTCTGATCTCACACAAACTATAATATTATTTTTTGTGTTCCATTTTTTATATTGGTACATATAACTGATACATGTATAAGAGTTGAATGAAGGACCTTTAATTAGGACCAAATTATCTTCCTCTAATTTCATTGAGAGAGAGTCTCAAGCTTTGTAAACCAATGAATTTCCTCTCATTCCTAAGATAACACACAAAGTCTTATTTGTAATTTCTAAAAGTAATCTGAATTTAACCGGAGAAAATGTTAATTACTTGAAGTCATTAAGACTTGGAAATTAGGCATTTGTGTATAATTATGAAAGAGGAAATAGAGTGCTTAATAGTTTTGCCTTATTTAACTCCATAAATATGATAATAATAATTATTTTTCTTATCGCAAGCAAAAAATGTACGCTTTTGAGTTCTTTTTTTCTGTTTGCTTAATATAGTATTTTCCTACTTTACAAAGTTTTTTTTCAAAGGTAATATTGAAACAATAAAAGGCGAGAGTTTTTTAAAGGCGAGAATATTAGAATTGTCAATGCAATCCTTTTAGTAGTTGCTGAGCTTTTAAAAGCACTCTTGTTTCATAAAAAGGCTTTCTGAACTCTTTTCAAGAAGGTGTCATTAGATAATTCATCAATAACAATAGCATTAAAAATTTAGTTATAGAGTTTAATTGCTATTCAATGTGCTAAGAAAAAATAACTTTTAACTTTTAAACGTAATATCACTGCTTTTCATTTCTGACTGAATAATCTTATCACTCACATTTTTACTAAACAAATTTTGTGACAAATTGAACGAGGAAAGAAGTTTTTGTTACCCTTATACAAGTATTTGATCTTGCTTGTGATTTCTGATTTGCTGTTAGATTCATTCTTAAAGCTACAAATGTTTTTATGTGGCACTTTTGGTTTATATGTTATAATAATAATAAGAAGAAAAATAATAATATGTAAAAGTGGCACTTTTAGTTTAGGTATTATTATTATTATTATTATTATTATTGTCGTTGTTGTTGTTGCTGCTGCTGCTGTTATTATTATTATTATTATTATTATACTATTATTATTATTAATATTAATATTACTATTATTATTGTTGTTGTTGCTGTTGTTGTTACTATCGTTATTGTTATTATTATTATTATTTTAGGTACAATTATGATAATAATAACCGTTATTATTATTATTTTATTGAACTAAGTTCATAAAGAGCCTACAATTTGCATAGATGTATAGAATAACACTAGAACTAATTTGCTACAGTAGAAAAACAACCACTACCACGCTGCACAATACAATTCAGCATCCTCCACCCTGACTTTGAGAAATCAATGTATTTAAGTTGGCGTGGTTTTCTCTGTTTTCCGATGAAATTGCATGTTGTTTGCACCCTTTGCCCCCCCCCCCCCCGAATGGGCAATAAGCAAACTGTAACAATCTACGTTATCCAGATTGCAGGGATCCCGAAATGTAAGTGTTTTTGTTCGACTGAATTTTCAAAACTCTTGCTTCAAAGTATGGTGTTAGTTTCTGTAAAACTTAAACTGTAGCTTGAAGAGAGCAAATACTGGCAGATTTAAAATTAACTACACAAAGGTATGTTAAAAACCCCCATAAATCTGAAAAAAAAAGAAGCATTTGTCCCCATCCTAAGTGTATAATTATTATTGTAGTTTTTTTTAGCTTTCATGATTTTCCGAGAACAAACAGTATTTAAGTAGTTCATATAACATCAACGCTATGCTTCGACAATATCAATTCGTCAAGAAGAGCTGTCAGCTTAAAGATACATCTTATGGCTAAAGTAATCCATAATGTGTCTTAATCTACTTAATGTTAAACGGCTGATATCTTCCCGATTAAAGTCTTAGTAATTCTGGGAAGATCTTATTTTCCCTTTTAGTCAATTATAATGCAGCCGACTAATGCCTTAAATCACGTATATGATCGATTATTTGTTAGCCTCAAAGTAGACGTTTAAAACATTTTTCTTGCGAAAACAAAATTAACTATAGTTATTTAAGTAGTTTCAATCCTTAACAGTATTTGATGAATAATACTATTTAAAACTACATAACATTTGTTCTTTTTAAAGCGTTGAAGCGACAATTTCAATTTCAAATTCTGAAACGGTACTGATACTCTCTAGCTATTTTTGTCTGGATAAAGATATATTCTAAATATTCGTTCCGTCTTCTCAAAGCGTCTAAAAAGAAATGTAAGTAGATTTTTGCAGTTCGAAAGAAAACTTTGATGAAGGATTTAGAGCAGAAAGAACCAATATAAAAATTTCTCTTGGTAAATATTACATTACAGATGCAAACAATTTAATGCATATTTTTTTCTCCATTTTTATCTACTTTTAGTTTGACATTTTAAATATAAGTTTTGGACTTGAAAATGGCAAAAAGGCGTTATTTTTCGTTTTAAAATATTTGTGCTTTAAAGAATTGCAAAAAATATTACCCCAACACACACATTTATTGCCCTTATACTTTTAAAATATTGAATTGCATTTAAAAGGCACACATGACTGTGGTTTATATAAGTTAGGTTGAAATCAATTTAAGCTGTGAATCTTTTCTCTCCCAAATTAAACTTACTTTCTTATCAAATATAGGGTAACGGGGATATATTGGCGTCCCCTTAAGTTTTTATGGCTTCTACGAATCGTATTTTATCATCAATTAATCCCAACAGTTATTTACCAATACCTAAGCATACGCATGATATTTTAACTTTAATACAAGGAAAACAATTTATTTTCCGTTGAAAACGAGTTTTCTTGATGCACTTTTATAAGAAACAAAAATAGTTATCTTATTTCCATCTTCTTTCAGTACACCCTGTAAAAGAGGTAATAATGGTTTAACAAGAAGTTCCGTCCAAGCCTAAACTAAGCTACTTTCCCACATATCAACATCAAAATTACTACAATTTATCAACAAAAAAAAGAAGATATTATTCCTTCTTATCTCTTTCTCTTTGGTACAAATGAAACACTGTCATTATATTTTCAGCCCATTGCCAACAACTAAAAATAAATAAATTAAAACATAGTTTATAAAATAAATAAACAAATAGCAGAATTCTCTCTTCTCTATCTCTACTAATAATAAAGCTGAAGGTGGGTCTGTTCTTCTGTCCTTCTGTCTGTCTGCGACGCGCGTAGCGCCAAAACGTTCGGTAGATTTTCCTGAAATTTGGCACAAAATTAGTTTGTAGCACGAGGTTACGCATCACTACGGAGCGATTTTTCGAAAATTCTATTCCGTTCTTTTTCTATTCTAATTCTTAGCGAAAATTCGATAAAGTAGAGAAGAAATATTTCATACATATTTTTAAATCTTATGTCATTCCAAAGCTTGAAATTTTCTGCTAAAAATGATGTCAGTTTGAAGTTTCTACGAGCATTAGAAGAGCTGTAATAAATGTCCATAGGATCCCGGAAATTCAAGGCTTACCTTCAGCAACCAAGCCAAACGATTCTAAAATGATGAAGCTCAAGAATAAAATTTGTTTTAAAATAAAGACGAAATGAAATATTTTATCAACGGAAATCAACTTTTCATGTTGTTACCATGGTTACTTTTTTATTTCGTTTATTTATTTCACTCTTTTTCCCTTAATAATTTTGAAAATGTATTTGTTTTTGTAGCAATCCAAGCATTATTAAACTTAATCAAATGAAATATAAAGAAAGATGAATGAAAGATGAAATGAAATGAAAGATGGCACCTGTCAATCAAATGAGAAATCGAGTCCTTTCCTTAAAATAGGTAGCGAAGGAAAAAACTTACGCGTACCATTTTTGTGAGTTTAGAGACATTTTGGCGATCTGACAAGTTGTATAGAAGAGGGAATAATTCTTTAATCAACTGAGGTCAAATAAGAGACAACATGATAGTAAACCATTCTAAATTTATATCTGCAAAACAGATTTTACTTCATTATTAATTTATTTCAATATAAATTGCAGTAAATGGCTTGAGTGAACAAATTTAGCTTTTAATTCATCGTTTGCTGGTTGATGTTTGTCCATCTTTATTGTTTTTATTATCATTGTGAAGAATAATGCACGAAATTTCTATGACTAATACTTAAAATTTTCAGTATCAGTCGAGTTTAAAAGAAAAAAGTGCTCCAAATATATTTTTGCAATGTGATTATTTATTGTTGAAGTGTAATTTGAAGCAGTAATTGCATTTAATAAATAATAAAAGACAATACTGAAAGTTAATTTTTTGGCGACTTTTTTATATTTTGGCATTCAGTTCTATTTCAGTGCATTGACATGTATCGTATTGCGATATTGCAACTTTCTTTCTAGAGTGTGTAATTTCGGAAAATGTATTATTTTGTTTTTGAAGTTAGGAAAGAAAACTTTCTTCTTCTTTTAAACTTTGGTTGGTTTCTGTGAGCAACAAAATTGTTCTTATTTTCTCTTTTTGCTTATTTTTGTGCACCTCCCCTTGGAGTTGCATTCGAATGTTCCCAAAGGGGTGTTTTACCCCTTTTATGGGGTAAATTAGTGTTAATTTCAATGCAGACAAAAGTGATATGAATTGGCGAGACCACATGGGGATATATCGCCAAGTTTTTGGTCGCCAAGTGGCTGGCACCAGTTTGGCGACCTATCGCCACAGTGGCAACAAATTTAGCGAAATTTTTTTTTTCATTTGTGTTCAATTTGGCGCTATTGGCAATATTTTGCGAAAAATCCACTGAATGATGTTAAAATCGACGATATTTAGGAGATTAATCATTGTAAAACATGTGTTTGCATTGTTTCGTGGCAAACTAGGGATGTTTGAATTGTTATCTTGATCACTCAAAGCACTATTTTAGCACTTAAGTCATCTACTAAGAAATTTGCACGTATAAGGAAGTAGTGTGGGGTCCATACCAAATTTTTATATCGCACTTAGAAGGAATTATATCTGAAATAGAGTATTTTTTCTGCTATATCATGTTTTTTACAAATGAACTTTTAATTTTATACCACAGACAAAGCCATGCGGGTACCGCTAGTTAATAAATAAACTCCATCAAGAAAAAAAATCTCGTCTGAGGAACTTTCTATAGGGTCTGGTGGAGGAAAGTGCGTCTAAAATCGAGCTTTTTTTCGAAACGGCCTCAAAATTATAAAGGAGTGCCGTTTACATTTTAAGGAAACTTTTGATGCATTTTATAAACGTGTGATTCATACAGATTAAATATGAAGCAGAACCATTTTATTTTGTTAGATTGTTTTCTCTCAGTGATACATTTAAAACATCGTGTATTGATAGTCCTACTTTCCCAGATGGTGCGGTAAAATGGGTCTAGCTCAGAAATTAGTGTACATTTAAACAAAAATCCGTTACTATTGATTTTGACACAAGTGTAAAATGACATTAAAATACATTAATTATATTAAAAGGTACAAATGCGCTAAAAAAGATTTTTAGCTATTATTTCACGAATGAAACAATGTCATCAGTCATATTCTTTTTCCTATGATACATAATACTAAAAAATTCCAGAACAATCTGCAACTTTCTATTGTGTTCGGAAACGCGCCAAATGTCGACAAGCTTGGCTACACTTGGTAATTTCTCGCCAAATTTGATGACAAAATAAGTCGCCAAAAATGATGCCAACTTGGCGATATCTTGTCAATTTCTCGTCAAGCCCATTGACTCCAATGTTAAACTGATGGCAAAGCAGGGAAAACAAGTAAAATGTCGCATGTAAATTTAAAAAATAAAAGCTAATTATAGTAAGATAATAAAAAAAAGCATATAAAAAAATATTAAAAATAGCATCAATTTACTAAATATATAACGTCATCGTAAATCCTCGGGAAAATTTAGCCATAGATCCATTTTACCCCACCTCATAATATATATAATTATAAATTTTGTTTTTACACCTTTATGTAGCCCTGATCCCTAGATGTCCTACTACAAGTCTATACCAAAATTAATAGCATTTGATAAAAAATATTTATTCCAGAGGAAAGTCATAAACAGCAAACTTTTGCATATTACAAACAATGAGCATAAAAAATGCTTTGTAAACATTTAATTGCTTCGAGTGTTCTAAAACTAATATAAAAATATTTGTTCATATCAATTAATGTCTTTAAAAAAAAGAATTACCAAAATATTTAAATAAGAAAAGAGAAAATGGTTGCTTTTCAATGTAGACCCACTTTCCCCCACCTGACCCTACGTTTAAAAATATTACATGTATTTCCCGTTGCCAAGAAAGAAATAAATAAGTAAAATTTTAAAATGAATTAAATTACAAATCATCTCAACAATTTTTATTTCACAGAAGAAACCAGGACTGTGAATTCAAAGTCCAAGTTAAATTGATTTTAGGATGAAATAGTCGGAGTTGGGAGGCAAGGGCTTTAAAATTTTAAGAGTGGGAATCGGTCTTTTTTCATCTAGTTTACATTGCTGCCACGACTTTGGAGTCAGTGTCGAAGACAAGGGCACTAAAATTCTCCGGAGTGAGTCCACATTTACCTACCGACTCTCAGCTCTGGTAAAGACATTTGTGCTTTACTCTCATTTCGTTTTGATTCAGTCACATTTATCTCTTACTTGTGTCAACGAGATATGGTATTGGTGGCTAATTTATTACCGTAAGTATTTACCGTGGCTAATTTATTACCGTAAAATTAGAAATTTTACAGTATATTACCATGCATTTTACAGTTTTAAACTGAAACCTCGGCTGCCAGTACTATACTGTGAAAACAAGTTTATTTTTTTGCAGTAATTCTTCATTGAGAGAGTTTGCTAACAATTTTATTTGAAGGAAATCCGCCATTGAGTTCGGGATCTATATGGGTCCTAAGTTTCCACTTGTAAGGTCGTATTAGTAATGGATCTTCCTTTAAAAGACGTTAATGGTAATGTTTTTAACTGTTAAAACTGAATGAAAAATTGTTCAGATCAAAAAGTGAAAATTGGAAGAAAAAATCTTCGCCAAGACCTTTAGATAAAAATGGTTTGTTAGATTTAGATCGTTCACTCAAAAGTTATTGGAGAAGGGACCACTCAAAATTTATTTTACAGACAGACCTATAGATTGACAGACACACATTTCCCTCAACTCAAAACACAACTTTTATTTTTGTAATATTTATTATTATTATTATTATTTTTTTTTTTTTTTGTATTTTTGTATTTTCCAATATTTTTACGATGCGTAAAGCTACTTTAAAAGTGCTTTTTTTAATCATTTTTTTTTCTTTACTTAACCTGGAAAGTCAAAAAATACCTCGGTAATAATAGCAAGTATTGATCAGGAATTAAATTGAAGAAAAACATCGCAAATTGTGCATTATCAGTGGAGAATATTCAACAATTGTAAGATGGGTTATTCAAGCCTTCAAACAAACATCACATTTCTTCTCCCTGTAACTTTTTCGTGTTCTCGGGAGTAAATGAAGGCAACGTACCCATATTTCTCAATGTTTGTCTTCAGCAAAGCGGGCTTGGCTCATAGGATACTCTGCATCATCGTTTGTTGCTGCATTCTTAATAGAGGACGAAAATAGGAACATTCTATTTGCAAATATGGCAGGTTCTTGTTCCACGTAAAGTGAAGCTGAAATGGTAATACGCTCAGATTATTAATTAATAGATTACAGTAAACAAATATGCCAAATACAACTAAAAAAACGCTTTCTTCTAAATAAAAGAGAACAGTTACAAAGTGTTTAAGGATAGCTCACGTTTTCAAAAATCAGGAAAAGTACTCTCAAAAAGCAACACAGTGAACTAGACTCATGAGACTTAAACTGATTAATATTGTTCTTGAACGCAACCAGTGAAAAATATCACCGGTGACCACACCTCGTATCAGACCGGAGTACGAGGTCCGACATCAGGTGAATGAAATTAGGCACGAGACCGACATACACTGCAAAAAATGAACTGTTATTTTTACAATACAATTCTGGCAGCCGAGGTTCTAATTTAAAACTGTAAAATGCACAGTAATATAATGTAATACTAGCACTTTTGCAGTTTCTTATAGTAAAGTTAGTAATTTTACAGTTTATTGCCGTAAAATTTAACTGTATTATGTTGTAAAAACAACATTAATATACTATCAGCAGAGGCTCCAATTTGAAACTGTAAAATGCACGGTAATAAACTATAAAATTAGCAATTTTACAGTTTTTACTGTAAAGTTAGCAATTTTCCAGTTCATTACTGTAAAATAGAAATTTTTACAGTTTATTACTATAAAATAAGCGGTGTTATACTGTAAAACAACATTTATTTTTTAGTGTGTGGCGACTCAACCCTAATGTAACGCACAGAAAATGGGAAAGATGAAAAAATGAGTTTATCATTTTAGATATGGAAGAGCTTGTTCTTGCCTGTTTTTATGATTCCCTTTCTATTCAGTTTTAAGTATAATTATTTTCTATTCTGTAAGTTTTTAAAATTTTGGAACAATTATTACTAATGTCTAAGAAGCATGAAACTTCAATAACATATAAACTTGTGTATCTTTTCAAAATACAAACTAAGCCTAGTTATTTCATAACAAGATCATATTACCCGAAATAGCAAATCAAATAATTAAAACTATTTTCACTTTACCGTTCGAGCCAGTTTTTAACTTTTAGAAAAAGTAATTCAGTATAAATGATCCCAAATTCCACTGCTTTAACCTTCCCTCAACCACAAAATCTAATGACAGAAAAAAATGTGGGAATAAAAAAAAAAACAACACAAAACTTTTTGCGCTACATCTGTTACTGTCAGAAAAGAATTCGATTTTCTGACTCATCACCTTTTAGGCGTTTTTTTTCCTTCCTAAAATGTCCCTGTTTTTAGAGATCGTGAAAAAACAAAAAAGTAAACTCACTGCTTTTCTCAGGTACTCCTATTTAATATAAGAAAGATTTGAAAATGATAACGACCTTTTTTTTGGTTATTTTTAATTATATTAATGGCTGTTTCAGTAAAAGAAAGGGGGCAAATGTTCGAAACGTTTTGAGCGTAATGTGCTACACAAACTATCTGACAAATTTTTCTGAAATCAGCGGAATAACCTAAGAACCCCTTGTTCTGTTATACACTGCAAAAAATGAACTGTTGTTTTTACAGTGTAATACTGGCCGCCGAGGATCCAATTTAAAACTGTAAAATGCACAGTAATAAACTGTTACAGTTTCTTACTGTAAAGTTAAAAATTGTATTTATTGCCATAAAATTTAGCTGTATTATACTGTAAAAGCAACATTCATTTTTTACAGTGTAGATGTTCTTCGGTTCTATATAAGTAGAAAATATTCCAAAATACTGAGTTGCAAGTTCATACCTTACTCGTTTTGTATTGAAGAAAAAAAACCGTAACATACTATACGTTTCAAATTGTGTGTGATAATAGTAGCTTTTATTCATTTTTCAGCAATATAACATTTTCAAATCACTTAAAATAACTTAGATTATCTTCCTGAATTGCATACCTTTCAGTTAATAGATAAATATTACAATGTAACAATTTTATATCCTGTGAAGCATCCTGTCTTACTGGGCTTTCATTAGCCGATGGAAAATATATTTTTTAATTATTTAAGCAGTGTATACCATTTCCGCAATTACAAAATTTATATCAATTGAGAAATTTTTACAGATTAGAATGGAACATATAATATGAGAACATTAAATTTTTATTTTCGCTTTAGAAAAACATTCAATTATACAATTTTATAAGGACCCAATAAAGAATTAAAAATGCAACATATAATACTATTTGCGAAAGGTATAGCATCGCGAAGAAATTATGAGAATCAAACAGAGTTGTGCGAAATGCATAACGCATTACGATGGAAAAAGGATTCAGACAAGTTTTTGGAAAATAATGGGCGGCTGATGTGCCTAATTTCCGCCAATCACATGTCTGGAAAATAAAAGGAGAGTTTTCCACTAAACGTTTGCAACTTTCCTGAATTTAGCATAGAAACATATCAGAATAGTTTATTAACCTTCCCAATAAAAATAATTTATGTTTCAGGAATATATTAGAAACTTTTTTTTATGTGCACTGTAATAGCTTGGCATTATCCTTTACAGGGAATTCTCCTGACAGATTTTGGAAAATATGGCCAACAGAATTTCAGAAAAACACCTTATTTGCCTGTAATTTTTGCAAAGCTATAGTGGCATGATACTGCACATTTCGTCCTTATTTGGAGTTTAGTCAAACAGGACAAGCCGTAATTGAAGACCGTACTGTTTGACCATGGATGCTGTGGAATTGGCAGACTTCCAGGTAAGACGAGGCTATCTCCAAGAGGGGGAAAAAGCAAAAATTTGATGCTCGTGTTTGCTCATTTTAAAATGATTCTGTCTAATTTAGAACTAACCCCCATCAGCAAAAGCTAACATCCCTCAAACCTAATAGATACGCCCATTTCCGGCTGCGAACTGGATGTTGGCCTTTCCATCTTATTCGTGGTAGGACTATAGATGACGGGGAAACATTTAAATAGAATCGCTGATTACGTTTCAACCGAGGGGGGGGGGGGGCTAAAAATGACAACAAAAGAAGTAAAACTTTTTTATGAAATTAAAATCAGCAAAAAAGTGATAAAAGAAACGCATGCAGTGCTTGTCAAAATATAAGAGAGAGAGAGAGAGGAAGAAAAAAAATGTGTAAAGATAAAAAAAATTTCTTATCTTATTTACAGGTAGGGTGAAGTGGGGTAATTGTGTACCTGTTTTGACGAAATTCAACTTCTTAAGTCTCTGGTGGGGAGGGGGGTATTCAGAATTTTATTTTTTTTATATCATCTTTTAGCGGCGTTTCTCTAGATTACAAATCACCCAAAGAATTTTAAAAAAACTATTTTTTTCATAGTTGTATTGCTATGTTTTTAAAACCATCTCTGAAGTACACATTTGCCCCACAAGTTGGGGCAAATGTGTACGCCGCATGAAAATCCTATACAATTCAGTTGTTTTGCTGTTGGGCCAAATAAGTACAAAAGAGCAGTTAAGGACAAAAAATTCTGTGTATGATTTTTGTATTTCCGAATTCTCCAGCGGAAGCTATGCACTTTTTTGTTGCCCACCTTCTGTCCTCTCTTAATTGGTACAGTTTACAAAGGTGAAAACAAAGTACAAAGCATAGGATTAAAGGGGAAAAAACGTCTTTAATAGCAAAATTGAAAAGAATATGCCAAAATTTGTATCTTGGAATGTAAAAATAAAGGAATTATAGTGGCGAGTCCTGGCCAAAATGAGAATAGCAAATTTGAGTGAGACCTTCAGCAACTCTGCTAACCCATGTTGTAGGAGGAAAATTTAGCTGGGAATATCAAAACACCTCTTTTTCCCACAGATGGCTCTGGAAGCTTGGTGACAATAGCATTGCCATCGATTTCGCTAATATCTTCAGAGTGAGAGTAAACGAAAGTGTTTTCTCCATTTTTTTCAATTAATTTATTGTGAGGAGGTCAATCAAACATTTGGGAACAAAAATATACGCCCTAATAAGATTGTAAAAGTCTAATAAAGTGTGGGTGAATGTGTATTCTATGTAAATTTTGCTTAGGGTA
>JAXGGA010007627.1:0-61532 GCA_038373865.1 Uloborus plumipes
TCATTAAATTGTTGTCATTACAAGTTTACCGAAAAATATTCCAATTTCACCGAATGATAAAATACAAGCATTCACACATGTCGTATATGCATAACATTTAGTGAGAAATAAAAACAATTCAAAAAATAAAAAAGAACAAAAAATCTCAATGTTGCAATAGTGCCTTCAATTTGCCGAATCATCAGCAAAATGTGCCGAATACGGAAATTATTGGGAGGTCACAGTGACCTCCCGTGACCTCCCATCCGGGCGCTCCTTGGCTTAGCGATCATTTTTACGTTTGTTGTCGGAAATGTAAAAACTTTTTCGTTCATTGCTCTTCTTCCTTCCTTTCCTTTTACCTTTATGCATATCGGAAAAGCGTGCCCCCCCCCCCCCAGCTCTTTACGCGTTTAAAAATGCGTCCCCTCTGTCTTCTTTTTTGGACATTCCACCGTCATATGCCGGGCATTCAGACTCAAAATGTTCGCCACCATTTTCCTATACTGCCGTGCTAAGCACAAAAGTCGTATCTGCACGTTTTAACAAAATTGAGTTATCGCCACTAGGTGGCTCTTCGTGACGTATTTTACCCACATGCAATGTTTCATGGTCATTTGAGAACAAAACACATTCTTTAAAAATTTCTGAAAGAGTATCATCCAAATCAAATACATAGAGGCGCCAAACTTTAAAGAGTTTTTTCTCAGTTTGAGTCGGCTGCAGATTAGGATGGGGCGAAAAATAAAAAAAATTCAGATCAACTTCTAATAGTTGCCAAAAGTTGTCTTTGGTGATAGTTAGCTTTTGTGCAAAATTTGAGAAAAATCGGTTACTATCTTCAGGGGACGCTGCGATCGCAAAGTTTTATCATAGCTTTTATCGGGATTTTATGGTTAAAATACGAAAAACAATACCGGAAGCTAATCTCATTGCATTTTTTTTACTCATAAGATATATTCATGCATTCAAAGCATATGAAATAACTCACAAAAAATTATTTTATATGATATATTTATATTTCAAGCATTTAAAAAGAAACAAAAACGTGAAAAAAGTTTTTTTTTTTTTTTTAATATAAATATATCATATAAAATAATGTTTGTGAGTCATTTCATATGCTTTTAATGCATGAAAACATCTTTTGAGTAAAAAACAAGAAGTTCTGTCAAGAACTAAACGAGCCTACTTTCCCGTACATCGACATCGGCATTCTAGCATCTGATCATTATTCTCTTGATTATCTAAGACTAAAAATTATGTCAAACATACCTTTTTAGCACTTGAAGCTGATTTCTAAAAGCAAAATATACCCCTCTCATCAGATGAAATAGACACATAAAAAGTAAATAAATGAATAAATAAAGTTTTGTCGCACCTTTTAAAGAATGTAACTGTTACAGTTCTTCCGTAGAAAAATTCCTCAATTGTTTTCAAAAAAAAATTAAAAGTACAAAGTACATCAAAACACATTTTATCAAAGAAAGAAAAAAAAAGAAAAAAAAAACTCGTCCGTTGATAAAATGTCTCGAATTTCACTTTTAATCCGTTGCCAGTTGTTAAATATAAATAAAGAATAAAATGCCCTCGCGAATGAAACATTTTTGTTACAAAAAAAATCGTCTGCTAAAAATAATAATAATAATAATAATAAATTCAATAAAACAAATGAATAAATAAACAAAAAATCGTCTGCACAGTCAGTCATTTTTTTTTCGGACTGTTTACTCAAAAGTTATTAAGGGTGACAGCTTGCTTGAGCGGTTCAATGTTGAACGAAAAATTGTTCAAATCGGAAATGTAAATACGGGAATGAAGTATCCTTGAAAAGTTCTTTCCAACAAAAAAAAGTTTGTTCAAATCGGACTGTTCATTAAAAAGTTAGTATCGCGGGACCGGTTGTTTGAACGGCTCAAATTTGAACCAAAAATTGTTCAAATCAAAAAATCAAATATGGGAATGAGCTGTACTCGCCGAGATCTTTCCAACAAAAAAAAGTTTGTCCAAATCGGACTGTTCATTCAAAAGTTATTAGGGGGGGACAGACAGACCGACCGACCGACCGACCGACCGACACACAAATTCCCCATCTCAATACCCTACTTTCAAATTTTTAATTTTTCGATATTCATTTTACCTTTTTATTTTTTTCACTTGGCGATATTTTTTTTTGACTTGGCGATATTTTTTAACTTGGCGATATTTTTTGGACTTGGCGATATTTTTTAGATGCATTAAGCTACTTTTAATACTTTTTTCGTCTTTCTTTTATTTTTAACGGGAAAGTAGGCTAAAAAACGCAAAGAGACTAGCTAAAGGCATTCTTTTTTGATATTTTAACCATAAAATCTATAACAAAGCTATGGTAAAACTTTGCGCTCGCAGCGCCCCCTGAAGATATTAACCGATTTTTCTCAAATTTTGCACAAAAGCTAACTATCACCAAAGACAACTTTTGGCAACTATTTGAAGTTGATCTGAAAAACTTTTTATTTTTCGCCCCACCCTATTGCAGATAACACGTTTGCTCGTAGCACGGCAGTATAGCTCTTTATACTTTGCACATTTTTCGATATTTACATTTGACACAAAGATACTCCTGACGTAGTTATATTTTTGTTTAATATTTTTGTCACTTAAAATGTAAATTATTTGGCTGCGTCACGTGCCGAACATCCAAAGTCGACTTCGTGTCATGCGTTGTATGAATGAGTTAGTATTTTTGCTCGCTCAATGTAGCAATGACATAACAAACTATAGGTTATGAAAGCTATTTATTGTGAAATAATAATTTAAACCGTTGACAAAAAACGTGTTACGGTTACATGCAATGATTACCGCCTATAAGCCAAGACTATAAAGCAGAACTGGAGCAAATACACCCACAGCTCGGTCATACTGCAGTTTCGTCCAGGCCCGTCATTTAGGGGGGGGGGGGGTCAATTGCCTCCCCCCTGGCTTTGAGAAATCAATGCATTTACATTTCAGGGGGCGTGGTTTTTTATGTTTTCCGATGAAATTGCATTGTGTTTGTACCCTTGCCCCTTCCCCTGGAAAAACTTGAAATGACGGCCCGGGTTTCGTCCTTGTTCTGGACTCTTCAGTCAGGTAGACAATAACGGAGCTGGAGGCAGATATCCTCTTGTTGCAGCCATGATTGCCTTCAAACTGGTAGATAAAATGAATGTACTTTTCCAGCAAGCGTCCGCAAACCATGGAACGGATCAACTCGAAATTTGAAGGCAAAAGCTGGGTAATATGCAATGAGTTACCGCCCATAAGCCAGACAGCAGCAGCATCATCTGCTGATTAAAATAATCACTCAGTCTTTATTTTCAGAGTGATTCCATACCAACTCACCTGAAAAAAAAAGTTGGTCGCACGACCGACTCCGATTTTCTTTTAATTTGGCACTCATGTTGATCATATAGAGGCATGAAAAAGTCCAAATTGTTAGGTTCCTGCTCCTCTTATTTTCTGAGATACGTGCCCTCAAAATTTGTCCGCCACGTCAAAATACTAAAAAAGTGATGTTAGTTAATCATTTTTTATAAAAAATTCTACTCATGCAATATAAAAGGGTTAAATATCTATGGAAACTAGTTACTCCAGGCATTCAGAAAAAATACTAGAATGTTCATAATGAAAATTCCTAAGGTACAGGGCTCTTTGAAGTTGTCATCACAAAAACTCGATTTTGCCGATTTTGCTAAAATTGAGGAATTTATTCTAAACAAAAGGAAGACATAACCAAAGGTTTACTCACTTTCTGGTAGTGAACAGATGTTTACTATAAATGGTTACACAATGCATAATTTGGGTTTCTCACTCCTTCTTAGAAATATTTAAAATTAAAGGTAAGCCATATGGCAAAAACATGCGTTTTTGGCCATCTTGGTAGCCATTTTTCTCATAAAGGGGGAGCAGTAGAAACTTTAATTTTTTTTTTAAACAAGCTACTGATATGTTAGCTATACACAGGAAAATAGTTTACTTTTGGTTATTTCTTCCATTAAGAGATGTCCTGCTGACAGTATATGGATGTTCTTCGCGACGACCATATGCTTTTGTTCCCTCTCTCATGGACTTAAAATTAATTAAACCAACAAATAACGATACATTTATTAATAGCTGTATTATCTACCCAATATTTCATGAAATTTAATTTATTAAATCATTGAACAATAAATTAGATAATTGATAAAAACAAGAAATAGTATTTCTCAGATGCCTGATCATTATGCATTCACCCAATCTTGTGATTGGGATATTCCTGTTTTTTATTGCATAATTTCTTGAATATCACATGAATATCAGGAAAATAAATGAGGTCTTTTCGTTTAATGTAGGATATTTTATGACAAATTTCGTTTGATTAGTTACTAACTGAACATGGTGATAAAGAGCTATTAATTTCAGCATCGAATTCCATTTTACCTTATTAGCAGTTAAATATTTACAAAATAATTAAATAAATAATTTAATGTAAAGCAATGATTGAAGAATTAAAATTAGTGCAACCAATTTATTCCCATACTGAGCTTTACAAAACTGACGTGTGCTGAGCACTGATAAGAACTGACAAGAATAAGTTTACTCACTAAAATACTAGTTCACAGATACCATAAAGCATACATTCTATTATCTACAAAATAGTACTGCAACAAAAAACAAGGGTATCCTCCTGTTTATAGCCAACCAGGAACATCCCAATCACAAAATTGGGTATTGCTTATGAGATAAATATTCGAATCTCCTTTATTTTAATTGATTTTTCAAGAAATTCTTTAGTACTTTATAATTATACATGCATAACGCTCAGGCATCGGAGAAATTCTAATAAATTCTTGTTTTCATCAAATATCTACTTTATTGTTCAGTGTTTTAATAAATTAAATTTCATAACATATTGGGCAGATAATACAGCTATTAATAAATATATCATTATTTTTTGGTTTAATTAATTTTACGTCCATGAGAGGGGGAACAAAAGCATATATGGTCGTCGTGAAAATCATTCATATACTGTCAGCAGGATATTTCTTAATGCAAGAAATAACCAAAAGTAAACTCTTTTTCTGTGAATAGCTAACATATCAGTGGCTTGTTTAAAAAAAAATAAAGCTTCTACTACTCCACCTTTATGAGAAAAATGGCTGCCTAGATGGCCAAAAACGCATGTTTTTGCTTTGTGGCTTATCTTTAAGCTTAAATATTTCCAAGAAGGAGTGACAAACCCAAGTTATGCTTTGTGTAACCATTTATAGTAAACATCTGTACACTACTAGGAAGGGAGTAAACCTTTGGTTATGTCTTCCTTTTTTTTGGAATAAATTCCTCAATTTTGGCAAAATCGAGTTTTTGTGATGACAACTTCAAAGAGCCCTGTACCTTAGAAATTTTCATTATGAACGTTCTAGTATTTTTTTCTGAATGCCTGGAGTAACTAGTTTCCATAGATATTTAACACTTTTATATTGCATGAGTACATTTTTTTATAAAAAATGATTAAATAACATTACTTTTTTAGTATTTTGACGTGGCGGACAAACTTTGAGGGCATGTATCTCAGAAAGTAAGTGGAGTACGAACCTAAAAATTTGGACTTTTCCATGCCTCTATATGATCAACCTGTGTGCCAAATTAAAAGAAAATCCGAGTCGGTCGTGCGACTCCCATTCGGTGAGTTGTTATGGAATCACTCTTTATTGATTTTTCACAGGACAAATTTAATATGCGTAATATGCACCCTTACGTGATCACTGTTGAACTCTTGGGTTCCGGGGAGCACATTTTAAGAAAGGCTGGACGAAAAATAAATAACAAGAAAAAATCCCCCTTTTCATTCAAAACTTCCCTTTTTCATTCAAAACGCGTGAGATCTTGGATAAAAAGGTTTCAGAAAAAGCTCTCACGAAATAAAAAACTCTCTAATAAGAGAGACTTTTTCTCGCAAATAATTTAGAAGCATTACAATTTCTTCACCTGAAGTTGGAAAAAAAAGTCTAGTGAAATTTCGAAACATAATGAACGAAGACCTAGAAGCGCTGTCAAACGAGAATCCGGGCTATCAAATTGCGCAACGGATTAAAAACCAGCGGCTTAGGATCGCCAACGAAGAAAAGAGGGAAGAAGACGGTGATTTGGAATTATGAATTCAATTGCAACCCTCAAGTTTGAATACGATCCTAACACATCACGATTGTGGACAGACGCTTTCCACTCGATGAAGCTTCGTTTAGAGCTAATTAAAGCGTGTATTTTCTGATCATTTTAAAATCAATTATCTGTATGGAAACAAATGACTTTATTATTTACTTCGTTTATTATAAGTTGATTCAGGCCTTTAGTATATTACAAAACCATCAGCATACAAATATGTGATTTCAATGAATCTTCCTAGTTTACTTTTAAGCCTTAAATTAAAACTCCTTTTTACTTTCTTCTATATCTAATATATAGAAGAAAGTATTGGATTCGTGAAAATTTTCGAATATCGAATTTTGACGGATTTGCACGTTTTGAGGTGCGCTGAGTCCATTTCGACCATTTTTTGGAAAATGTCTGTCTGTGTGTGTGTGAGTCTGTATGTGTGTGACCAGTTTTTGTGGCCGCGCTAGAGCAAAAACTACTGCATGAAATCAAACAAAAATTTTTGCACATATGTACCACCATGTGAACTGGTGCACCTGACTTTTTTTAGCGAATTCCTCCAAGAGGAGTGGAGCAATCGCACGTGTTCTGCGCGGGGGTGATTGCTATATCTGAGGAAGTAACCGGCGGAATCAAACGAAAATTGGTCCATAGGTAGACCCTACTGAGTACAGGTGCTGATTCAATTTGCGTGTCAATATCTTGAAGGGGGTGGAGCAATCGCACGTGTTCTGCGTGGGGGTGATTGCTATATCTCAGGAAGTAACCGACGGAATCAAACGAAAATTGATCCATAGGTAGACCCTACTGAGTACAGGTGCTGATTTAATTTGCGTGTCAATATCTCGAAGGGGGAGGGAGCAATCGCACGTGCTCTGCTCGGGGGTGATTGCTATATCTCAGGAAGTAACCGGCGGAATCAAACGAAAATCGGTCCATAGGTAGATCCTATTGAGTACAAGTGCTGATTTAATTTGTGTGTCAATATCTCAAAGGGGGGTGGAGCAATCAAAAGTGCTTAGTTTGTCATTGCACCTACTGCATCTCCAAATTTGGAATAACACTAACCCAATACAGAAGCAAGCATCGATTAAATTTTGGCGCCAATCGCCCCAGGGGGAGGGTGGGGTGATTTTTGCGCTTAGTCAACAATGCGAAAAATTAATTCATTAAAAAATCGCTTTCACGCTATTTAATTATCAAAACAGCTGAAAACTTTCAATGATTTGAAATTTTTAACTGTTGCCAATTTCTTTTTACTAACAAATAAAATGTTTGCAATTAATCTAAACAAGGCTTTTGCAATGATTTCCAATTTCGCTCATTGATTCTGCATTTGCAGGGTTATTACGGATAATTGGGAAATTGGAGCTGTCCAATTATTCGGGCGAGTACGTATTTTATTTTGTAACCGGAATTCAGACGATAGATATAGAAGAAAGTTTCGTGACGGCCACTACAGCTAGTTTGAAATAAAAACCAATTAGCAAGTATCATTTTATCTGACGCTTTTCGAGTTAATAAGCTGTCACCTTGTCATTTTCAGACAAGTTCTAAAAGCTGCTTTTCAAAAAAATGAAAACTCGTTGCCGTATTTTTAGGCAGTAAGCGTGACTATATATTTGGTCAAAATTTCTTCTCGCTTGAGTTTTAAGCTGATGAAATCTGCTAATTCTTAAGCTTTCACTTTATTCTTAAGCCAAATTGGTAGTGCAGCGCAACTCTTACATCGGCCACAGTAAATGGCTGAACTACAGTTAAAACAGACTCACAGTTAGCTACGTTTAATACGCTTTTAATGAAGTCAAAAGCTTTCTTTATTTACACTGCTGGCCACCGTAAATGCAACACCATGAAGGAAGCGTGCAAACTGTCTGAAATTTACAGCATGTACTAGCGGAGGGGAGATATGCAAATGATTAGAATTTAGGCGCCACCTTAAAAGGTATTTAAGGCTTGGAGAGTTGGGCGATTTTAAGTTCACCAATTGTGTTTTTCTTGTGGTTTTTTCAAAAAAAAAAAAAAAAAGATTAATTATGCATCGTAGGAAACACCGCTCATTTTTTGATCAAGTATCCGAGTTCGACTGAAGAAGGATAGTGGCCTACCACGATTATGGCTTATCTTTCATCGAAATCGGCACTCGTGTTGGACGAAATCAAACAACTGTAATGCGGATATTTGATCGTTGGATGCAGTAGGGTACACCGGACCGACATGGTGAATGACATCCACCTCGGGGCACCACTTCACGTGATGACAGGCGCATTGTGCGCATGGAAGTGACGGATCGTTCAGTCACATCACGAACCATAGCACAGCACATTTCGTCTGTAACGCATCATCCAGTGTCTGCACTTACCATTCGACGCCGTTTACAGCAGAGTGGTTAGTCTGGAAGACGTCCATTGCTTCGTCTACCCTTGACGCAATACCACAGACGTCTCCACCGTCAATGGTGCTGTGAAAGAAATGTGTGGATGCAGAATGGAATACAATTCTCTTTACTGATGAGTCACGCTTCAGTCTGCAACACCACGATGCTCGGATTCGAGTCTGGAGACACCGTAGAGAGAGGATGCTAAATAGCTGCGTTATGCACCACCACACTGGTCCTGCACCGTTTGTTATAGTTTGGGGCGGTATTGGATATCCCTCTCGCACTCCTCTAGTACTCATTGACGGTACTTTAAACAGCCAGAGCTATATCTCCGAGGTGTTGAGCCAGTTGTCCTTCCTTACCTTCAAGGCCACAGCCATATTTCAACAGGATAAACCATGGCCACGTGTGGCACGCATTGTCCACGGGTTCTTCATCAATCGCCAGATTGAGTTGCTTCCCTGGCTGGCTCGCTCTCTGGATGTTTCGCCGATAGAAAACACGTGGTTAATGGTTGCTCAACGATTGACCTAGATTACATCCCCAGCTGCTACAACAGATCAACTTTGGCAACATGTGGAAGCTGCTTGGTCTGCTGTACCCAAGAACACATCCAAAGTCTCTTTGAATCAATTCCGAGGCGTGTGGTAGCGGTGATCTGCAACAACGGCGGTTACTCTGGCTACTGATTTTGGCAGGAAACACACTTCACAGAAGTCTATAAATTTAATCATTTGATACTTAGTCAACATTTTATCTGCACAATAAATTTTGTTGTGATATCTCTCGTCTTTCTTGGTGTTGTAATTTCGGTGGCCAGCAGTGTATTTTTAAAATTCAATTTAATTTGATTTCATTTTATTTTACTGTTATTTTTTAATTGATTACCGTAAAATGGGGTGTATAGGAACGGCGGGGTCAATCGGAACAAAACTTCCCGACCGTACAAAGAAATTCTTCATAAATATACTATTGGGTATTTTTTGCCATTGATTTTTTTTAAGAAAGCCAAGATCATAGGAAGTAGGAAAAAATTACTTTTGTCAATCTGGAAACGCTACTGGTTTCTAAGGAGGGCTGCACGTGGAATGCTAAAAAACATCACATTTTCATAGACTGCAAAACTTCACATGCAAGAACAAACCTTCTTATATTTTAAACCTAAGAGTGGTATGTTTCAATTATACATGTATCTGAACAACAGAATACCACATTAGAATTTACATTTTTAATAAATTGTGTCATAAAAATGAAGAATTCTGAAAAATGCCATAGGAAAAAAAATTGCGGGTGAATCGGAACACTTTGTTCTGTTGTTCCAATTCAAACTTATTTGAAGGAAACTGTTTCAAAAATCAAGATTCTAACCCCAATTCTTCTAATCAAGACAAGGACAAGGATTTATTACTGTTTATCCCTTCTCGTGAGCAACTAGATCTTAGAATGACAAAAAGTTGCAGATTTCAAAAGATTTTTTCTCCGGGAGACTTCTTTTTACTTAAAATACGCGGGGGAAAGTCATATAGACATTATATAGCAAAAGGCCAGTGCACAGACAGTCATGAATAAGCGTTAAAATCTTTCAGGACAATCCCCGAAACCCAGAGATTTCAAGAAACTAAAGAAAAGGCAGAGTTCATCCCAGAAGATGCTATGAAAAAACTTAAGCCAAGTCACAATTGCTAGTTTTAAGGACAAGTACATATTTGTGGACGACATGAGTGACTTCCATTCATGTTAAATCTTTGTATTTCAATTCAAAAGCATTTCTTAAAATTACTTTTCATTTTTCATAAGTTCAAAATTATTTTGATTTTTGACAAATTATAAACGTTTACTGGTATTGAAATTATACTTTTATTTGACAGTAATTATCTGTTCTTATTCTCCCCCATCAATATTACTCATGCTTGTGAGACCTATTACAGGTTAAATGGAAAAAAATAAAAATTTTAACATGTGTTCCGATTGACCCCTATCAGCGGGGTGATTCGGAACACCCATAATTTCCTATGTATTTGAATAATAATTGTTCACAATGTGTTGCCTTTGCTTGGAATATCAAAAGTAAAGCAAGACCGAAGTTTTTACCCAGAAAATCAAATTAAAAAAAAATCTTTTAACTGCTTTTTTGCAATCAAAGCTGAAAAGTGTTCCGATTCACCTGATTTTACGGTAATGTATTTTTTGAGCTGGAGATAGGAAGGAAATAAATACTTTGGAAAGTCAAAACATGGGCTGGGTTAAAGAACCGTATAGTCGGTTGGTGAGATTGGTGATCATATGAAGATAAAGAATTCTTTGGTATTTTAATAAAAGCTTTAATGCAGTTAGGTGGCTTTTTAAAATGCATTTGGCGAATTGTTTAAAATTATTTTTGTTCAATTTCAATTTTACGGCACATTGTATTTGGCAAAATTTTGCATTTAATGTTCTTTTTGGAATGGCTTTGGTGGCATTTTTGAAAACTCACCAGGGTTGTTCCATGTCAAGTGCCCCAAATGTTGAGAAAATCGACACTCGACCCCCTCCTATTTTGATGAAATTATTTTTGGATATACATATAAGAATTGCATAATGCCATACCAAATTATAGCTCCATAATTCCTATGGTTTATAAAATATAAATTATTTCGTAAAGGCCTCTTTTTCGTGTCGTGAAAAAGTGACCAAATCGTCAAGTTTGTGCTTTTATTGCTCACAGCCTAAGACGATTATCATGCTCAAATTTGGTGATTCTGATCCCTGTTTAGGATAAAATTGCCTACTTGTGAAACAAAAGCCCAATGCACTGTAGATTTTTTACAATTTGCTGCCAAAGTTGGTAAAAAATCGTATTTTGGCAAATTTTGACCATACGTTATCAGCTTGTATCTGCTGAGAGAATGACTTTCTGAAGCTAACTCTTTCCTCGTTCGTAGCCTGTTAGTATGTCCGAAAAGTGTGCACTGTGCAAGTAGCATCTTGATAGCTCAAATACTTGCTGAATTATTCGAGTTGAAATTCCAGTCAAAAATGTTTTTCCTCAATTTTGTCTCAATTTCAAAGACCAATATCTCAAAAGGGTCATTTTGAATTTGATTTTTATTTATATCATTGGAAAGAGCGCACTTTTCTTAACTAAAAATTACCTGTTCTATTTTTGAGACAAACCAGTTTTGAAAGGATATTGCAAATCAAAAATATGAACACATCCTCCCCCCCCCCCCCGTATAAAATTAATTAAAAAATGAACATAAACTTTAAAAGTTCATATCAATTAGTTCAATAAAAAGTTACAGGAGCTTCTGTACTTATGTTTTTATGAAAAAAAAAATATTTTTAGAAATGCAGTCCTCTTTAGATTGTTTAACTCCTATTCCATGCTGATGAGTGCCATAATATAAGCACGAAACTGCAGTCATGGAATGATGGCAGGATGGAATAAACGAGTTGGTGGTGCATTGCATGTTTCTGCCTCAGCACTGGCTTTGGGGCGGTTTCCTACTTGCTTTATATTGCACATACTATTTAAGGAAATTGATAACATTGATTTAATTAAATTTGACTTAGTTATTAATCAGGATACCTAGTCTACAAAACTCTTTGGCAAAAAGAGACAACTGTATAAACCATTGGCGATGGTTACGTTAAATTTCTGACAACCCATTTTATACCTATTTAGATAATTTTGAAGGTTAGTTTTTGTGTGTGTGCGAAAAAACTCAAGAAATAAAGAAAAATTCTTGGAAGTTTCGTTTTTTACACAAATATTTAGTTTTTTCTCGCTGGTAATAGAGCTTGAGTGTTTTCCTAGGCAGTAGCGTAGCTATGGGGTCCAGCGCCGGTGACAAACTTAAGAAATTGAGCTCCCCCCCCCCCCACATCCTAGGATCGGCCTGATGGGAGGTCATTATAACCTTCCAAAATTTCCCTGTTCCAAAAATTTTTATTTATTTATTCGGAAACTTTGCAGACAATATTGCAACTTAGATATTCTTTTTTCTTTCTTTTAGCGCTTTTAACGATAGTCAGTGTTCCTTGGGAGAGCTTTTATGGTTCTACATCAGGTTTTATGGGGGTTGAAACGAAAAAAAAGTGCCTAAACCCAGTAAATAAACACCCTCACCAGATGCCTAATGCAGCATTTTTAGACCATTTTCTGTCTGTAAATATGTAGAAAGAAGTTATTTCTATCGATTGACTTAAGAAAGATTCTTTAAAACTCTATTTTTTTCAAAAAAATTACGAGGTGTTCATTCACTGGCCGGACTACCCTATAAAGACTTCAGGTCCCATATTACTAAATTCTATCCTGCCAAATAGATTCAAGCTAACATCAGTGTATCCAACCAAAATCAACCAAAACAAAGTTGCACATTTTGCATGGTTTGTATTGCAGCATGGGGGCGCAGTTTGCACTGCTCGGGGCAGTCTTTCAAATGGACCCTATTCACGGTTTGGCAACGGTCCTAGTTTGCGGGTATTCACATCCAGTTCCCACAATCTTGATTGGTTCCAAATCTTAAATTTCGTCTGCTAGGCTCGGTCAATACCCGCAATGACGTCACATGAATAGGGTCCATTTTTGCCTTTTAGACTGTTCGGACTTGACAAAATTTAATTTTTATTCATTTACTTTTATTTCTTCGGTCAAAATGCCGCCCCCCCCCCCCCCCCCACCTAGCTGCTGCGCCCGTGGCAAGAGCCACTCCTGCCAACCCCTAGCTACACCACTGTTCCTAGGTGCCATTTTAAACCTCTTGGAACAGAATTTCAGATGATATGTTCCTTGGCAAGATTGAGGGTCAACAATATTTCAAGGTCATAGAAAGCATTGTTTGTTTGTTTTTTCCAAAAAAAAAAAGAAACTAAATAAAAAAAATAAATAAAATAGTTAATATGGTGTACACGTGAGAAAAAAAAAGATGAGACTGCAAAGGGGTAATTCCATGTTAAGTGTCCCAAATTTTGAAAAAATCCCCACTCGACACCTTCCGATTTTGAGGAATTTTTTTGGATGTAGATATAAGACTTACATGAAGCCATACCAAATTATAGCTCCATAAGACCTATAGTTCAGCCAATATAAATTATTTTGTAAAGGCCTCTTTTTCGTGTCGTGAAAAAAATTACCAAATCGTCAAGTTTGGGCTTTTATTGCTCGTGATCTAAGATGATTATTATACTCAAACTTGGTGATTCTGATCACTGTTTATGGTAGAATAGCCTACTCGTGTAACAGAAGCTCATTTCGCTGTAGATTTTTTGCAATTTGCTGCCAAAGTTGGTAAAAAATCGTATTTTGGCAAATTTTGACCATACGTTATCAGCTTGTATCTGCTGAAATAATGACTTTCTGAAGCTAATTCTTTTCTCGTTTGTAGCCTGATAGTTCGTCCGAAAGGTGTACATGTGGCATCTTGACAGCTCAAACAGTTGCTGAATTATGCGAGCTGAAATTAAAGTCAATGTTTTTTTCTAAATTTTATCTCAATTTCAAAGGGCAATATCTCAAATGAGTCATCTTGAATTTCACTTTTTACATCATTGGAAAGAACACTTTTCTTAACTAAAAAACTTTATTTTTATTTTTTAGACAAACCAGTTTCAAGGGGATATTGCAGATCAAAAATGTGTACTAGGGTGGAGCGAAAAAAATGAATTTTTGATTTTCGTAAACGGGTACCTTTCATTTACTGTGAATGAGGCTAAGTAACAATTCTGTAAAATATTTCACTTTTGAGACGTTATCTTTAGTCTGCGCATTTGGCCTAAAGTTTTGAAATTTTTGATTTTTTTTAGATTTTCCAAATTTTTTAAAAATATATTGCAAATGATAAAACTAGTGACGGGTGATTATAAAATGGAAGAAAAAGGTTTGAAATATACAAAGAATTTTTTAAAACTATTTTAGATTATGATTTCAGCTCGTGCATTACGCTCATAGTTCATCAAATTTCCCAAAATTTCTGATATTCACTTGAAGTGTCTTCAAACTTGGTTTTATTCATTTTGTTAGTACTTTGAACGATGCAAATCTTCGCTAGCTCATGTGGAAATACCCAGGACTCACCACGAGGAGGTAACCGCACTTCGAGTGCTACACGTGAGCCCTTCCTTCCAACCAATGCGAGCACGTATTTACATTTCTTAGATACGTCTTTAACAGTTAAATTGTTCCTTTGTGTCGTAAATTGATCAAATATTTCTGTCAGATGTCCTCGTTTTTACTAACCTTTTTCTTTTTCTGTGATTAAATACCAATTTTGAAGAGCTTGTGACCTCTTTGACAGCTCTTTCAACTGATTGAGTCTTGAATGGAGGTTTAAAAAGAGCGCATTCAGAAATCATATTTAAATTCTTAGCTTCCAGTAATCTTTGTAAATATTGTGTTGTTAAATTACGTGTAAAAGGTGGCTTTGTAATTTCCACATCATGATAAGAAATCATATCAATGTATTTTGATTTTTTATTTGTGTATGTAATGTATAGAAATTTATTTTTATCTATTTTTGGGTTCTGAACTTGTTTGCTTGTTTATTTTCTAGATTGAGCGTTGATAATACAATTTAAAACAAGTTTCTTTATATGCTCTCTCTTATGAACTAACTAGATTATTACCCGGCGTTGTCCGGGAGCTTATTAATACAACATGAGCTTCTAAAAATATTTGAATGAATTCTATCCACATGGGAATATAAAAACTTTTTTAGTATGCTAAAATAAATAGGTGAGCCTTAATTGATAAATTCGCTGTTAATAGTAATCTTTGTTGGGAAAATACATCCTATTTCAATTGTTTTAACATTTTATCCAAGTTTGTATGCTTAACGGCTTATTTCTATTTTTCCATTCAAAATTGAAGAAAAATATCCTTTTTAGACGCAAAAAAATTTAAATTTTGATAGCTTTTTCGAGTTTTTTTTAAAATTTCAAACACCCCATCTATGTCAATTCTAGTGTACCATGGTACCTCTGTGCGCAAGTTTGATGAAATATCCGACGAAAACTGTGGATTTGTTTAAGGAACAAACATCATACATCCATTTTTCATATATATTGATATCGATAACAGTATATTTCTAGGATGCCAAGTATACATTGTTTTTGAATGGATGTGGAATACAATTTTCTGCTTCTTCTGAGAGATAAATGTAACTCTTTGTAATCTCACTAAAAGTCATAGCTAAATAAGTAACGTCTGCACTTCATCCTAAAGAAGCAAGGACACTTTTACCGCGAAGTTACAAATTCTTTTAAAAATTATAGTCTAAAGATTATGTTTGCTGTAGTCAACCATCTAGCTTGGGAAAGCTTGGACTTCTGTTTCATATTTTTTTGGATTTTTTTCCAGTCAAAACTACCTTGCTCATTTCATGAAGTTATTGTTGCTCAGGTACTTAAATCATTTTTATTGTCACCATCGATCTGATCAATGACAAACTCTATAGGTTCATACTAAACTGATTTGAAAGTATAACAGTTGCTTAGTTTCGTCCAACAGATCCAAAAAATCACATTGGTCCACTGGTAGGTTCATCTAGCTTTTGCAAAAAAATGCCGCAAATTAAGTTCATTCAAATGTAATTGGCAAATATCCCATTACAGAGGTTTACCAAGTTTTTCTTCCAGTTTCCGCATTACACCTTTGTATTTTCCTGTCTTTGTAGTGCATCCATCAAAACCAATGCAAACAATTTCCTACGCAAAGAAACACTTTTTTGTTCCTGACATGTCTAAGAAGTGTAAATGTGTGCACTCTATGGTTGGAAGCAAAGAGGAGCGCGGGTGGTACACAAAAGTGCGGCCACTTCCTCGTGGTGAGTCCTGGGTAATTTCAATGGGCAAGCAAAGAGTTGAGTAGTTCAAAGAAACAACAAAATGGTTAAGAAAATGTTTTGAAGGCACTTTAAGTAATTATTGAGAGGAAATATTAAATTATAAAAATTTTGCTCAATATTGAAAATATCGGAAATTTTGGAAAATTTGATGAACTTTGGGCCTAATGCGCAGACTGAAATCATAATCTAAAATGGTTTTAAAAAATTCTTTGTATATTTCAAACCTTTTTCTTCCATTTAATAACCACCCGTCACTAGTTTTATCATTTGCAATATTTTTTAAAAAAATTGAAAAATCTAAAAAAAATCAAAAATTTCAAAACTTTAGGCCAAATGCGCAGACTAAAGATAACGTCGCAAAAGTGAAATATTTTACAGAATTGTTACTTAGCCTCATTCACAGTAAATGAAAGGTACCCGTTTACGAAAATCAAAAATTCATTTTTTTCGCTCCACCCTAATGTGTACGTCATTCCACGTGAAATCAAAAAAAAGACAGACCTTGAAAGTTCACGTCAGTTTGTTCTATTAAAATTTGCAGTAGTTACTGTACTTATGTTCTGATGAAAAAAAACTTTTTTTAGATATTTTTAACCTTCAGCTTTTGTGTGCGCATCCGTAAAAACTCAAGAAATGGCAAAAAATAAATTTTCGTTTTTTGCAAAAAGAATTATTTTTTATCACTGCTATAAGAGCTTGAGTCCTTTTCTAGGAGTTATCTTAAAGCTCCTCGAACAAAATTTCGGAATATATGTTACTTAGCAAGGTATCATTAATATTTTAAGGTCATAAAAAGCATTGTTTTTTTCTCAAGAAATTAGAAATAAAAATAATTAATAAATAAAATAAATAAATAAATAAAACATTTAATATTCTGTGTATGTGGTCAAAAATATTTATAATGGGACTGTAAAGACATTATTAAAAAAAGGAATAACGAAAGTTTTCCATAAAGTTGAATATTGCAATTATTACCGCCATATAAATGATAACAATAGTAATTGAAAATGTGATAAGTAGTAATTGAAAATCGATTTATTATACTGCCGAGGATGTGTTTAGATATTCAGCTTATGATTGCAATGGGCCCATTACGAAAAATTATGAAAAATGGGGAAATGCTTTTTAATACATTGAAATATTAATGACCTACAACCTCGCCAAGTGACATATCATCCGAAATTCTGTTTCAAGAGCTTTAACACATAGGAAAAAACTCAAGCTCTTATAGCAGAGATAAAAAATAATTCTTTTTGTTAAAAACAAAACTTCATTTTTTGCCGTTTCTTGAGTTTTTACGGACGCGTTTTACGGGCCCATTGCAATCATAAGCTAAATATCTAGACACATCCTCGGCAGTATAATAAATAGATTTTCAATTACTATTTATCATATTTTCAATTACTATTGTTATCGTTTATATGGTGCTAATAATTGCAATATTCAACTTTATTGAAAACTTTCGTTACTCCTTTTTGGAATAATGTCTTTGCAGTCCCATTATAAATATTCTTTATCACATACACACCATATTAATTGTTTATTTATTTATTTATCTTATTTATTAATTATTTTTATTTCTAATTTCTTGAAAAAAAAACCATTGCTTTTTATGACCTTAAAATACACCTTGCCAAGTGACGTATCATCCGAAATTCTGTTTCAAGAGCTTAAAAATAACACATAGGAAAAGACTCAAGCTCTTATAGCAGCGATAAAAAAATAAGTCTTTTTGTAAAAAACGAAACTTTATTTTTTGCCATTTCTTGAGTTTTTACGGATGCGAACACAAAAGCTGAAGCTCAAAAATATCTTAAAAGGGTTTTTTCATCGGAACATCAGTACAATAGCTCCTGTAAATTTTTATAGAATAAATTAACATGAGCTTTTAAGGTCTTTTTTTCTTTGATTTCACGTGGAATGACGTCCACACTTTTGTTCTGCAATATTCCTTTGAAACTGGTTTGTCTCAAAAAAATGAATAAATAAATAAATAAATAAATGTTTTTAGTGAAAAAAAAAGTGCGTTCTTTCCAATGACGTGAAGAAATTTGAGATATTGCCCTTTGAAATTGAGACAAAATTGAGAACAAAAAATTTTGACTGGAATTTCGACTCTCATAATTCAGCAACTATTTGAGCAATCAAGATGCTACTTGCACACCTTTCTGACATACTAACAGCCTACGAACGAGGAAAGAATTAGCTTCAGAAAGTTATTCTTTCAGCAGATATAAGCTTATAACTTATGGTCAAAATTTGCCAAAATACGATTTTTTACAACTTTGGCAGCAAATTGTAAACAATCTGCAGTACATTGAGCTTTTGTTACACAAGTAAGCTATTCTACAATGAACAGTGATCAGAATCAAAAAAATTTAGTCTGATAATCGTCTTAGCGAGCAATAAAAGCACAAACTTGACGATTTGGTCATTTTTTTTTTTACTACACGAAAAATATGCCTTTACAAAATAATTGATATTGGCTGAACCATGGGGCTTATGGAGCTATAATTTGGTATAGCATCATGCAAGTCTTATATATATATCCAAAAAAAAAATCATCAAAATCGGAGGGGGTCGAGTGGGGACGCCTTGGACACTTCCATGGAATGACCCAAAGACATTATTTTAAAAAGCAATAACGAAAGTTTTTGATGAGTTTTTCAATTATTTCTGCCATGTAATTATTTCTGCCATGATAACAACGGTAATTAAAAATGTAATAAGTAGTACTTGAAATTCCATTCTTTAAACCGCCGAGGATGTAGCTAGATATTCAGCCTACAAAAAAGGCCATAATGAAAAAATTATGAAAAATGGGACAATGCTTTTTATGACCTTGAAATATTAATTACTCACAACCTTGTCAAGTGACATTTCATTCGAAATTCTATTTCAAAAGTTTTTAAATAACACCTAGGAAAACACTCAAGTTCTATTAATAGCGAGAAAAAAGAATTATTTTTGTAATCTTTTGTAATCACTTTATCTTTCGCCATTCCTTCAGATTTACAGATGCGCACACAAGAACTAAAATTCAAAAATATCTAAAAAAGGTTTCTTTTCCATTAAAACATAAGTGCAACATCTCCTGTAAATTAAAAAAAAAAAAGAGTTAGCATGAAATTTTAAGATTTATCTCTTCTTTTCTTTGATTTCACGTGGGAATGATGTAAACCTTTTGATCTTCAATATCCCTTAAAAACTGGTTTGTCTCAAAAATAAAACCAGCGTTTTCCAACGAAATCAAAGAAAAGAAGACGTAGACCTTAAAATTTCATGTCAATTTGTTCTTTTAAAATTTACAGAAGATGTTCTTATGTTTTAATGAAAACAAAAAAACTTTTTTGAGATATTTTTGAACTTCATTTTTTGTGTGCGCATCTGTAAATCTCAAGAAATGGCGAAAAATAAAGGTTCGTTTATCACAAAAAGAATTCTTTTATCTCGCTATTAATAGAGCTTGAGTGTTTTCTTAGGTGTTATTTAAAAGCTATTGAAACATAATTTCGAATGATATGTTACGTAGCAAAGGTTGTGAGAAATAAATATTTCAAGATCATAAAAAAGTGTCCCATTTTTCATTATTTTTCCAATATAAGCCTGTTGCAATCGTAGACTGAATATCTAGCCACATCCTCGGCAGTTTAAAGAATGGAATTTTAATTACTTATTATCATTTCAATTACCGTTGTTAACTACATGGCAGAAATAATTGCAAAATTCAGCTTTATCTAAAACTTTCGTTATCGTTTTTTAGAATAATGTCTTTGAAGTCCCATTGTGAATTTTTTTTATCACATATACATCTTATTAACTGTTTTATTTATTTATTTATTTATTTATTTTTTATTTTTATTTTTGACGAAAAACAATCAAACAATGCTTTCTATGACTGGACGATGCTTGTCCGTTCATTTGCTGTTACTTAAAAAATAACCTTGAAACGGAGGATATCTCTGGCATTTTGAATAAAAGTATTTATTTTACAATATGTACTGGCAGCTTCTTGGCTAGCAAACAAAAACATAAATGATTCGCAGTTGAATTACTTGCATTAAATTGAAGATAACTTTATAGGGAATTGCAATTGAAAGTAGATTATATTTTAATGCAATTTTAAAGAATAAAGTTCTAGCACCGAGAATAACAGTTCTTAGAGTTCTTGAATAAAATAAAAGGTTACTTCCCTTTTGAAGGCTTCCTTGAATGTTAAATAATTCGCTTTAATAAGGGGACGAATTGCATAGACTTAGAATTCCCGGTAATACGGGTCGAATAGAATGATATTTTAACTTATGTAAGGAGGGACTAATAGCATACTACGGATGGTCCGCTTAGCTTGAGTCACCACTCAAACTAAGGATTCGACTGAACTAAAGTTCTTCGTTCTGATCTCTTGCGCAACTCGCGCCTTTTAATGCTGTCTGTCATATGACGTTGTCCTCTGGATTTGCATGGGGATCGGAATTGGGGGTAAATGAAATGACCTTGAAATATTGTTAACCCTCAACCTTATCAGGGACATATTGTTTCCGCCCCAAAATTCATTTACTCTCTCTTCGAGGGGTTCAAAATTCTTAAGAGATTCCCCGTTCTGTCCCATGAAATACCCTTTCGAAGTTACTTTCTCCCACACTTATAGGTCAGAAAAGGGTGCATTTTCTTTAACTTTTGGGTCTTTTCGGAAACGATAACTCTTCCTTTTGACATTACAGATTTCATAAAACTTTCTCCCCTTGGTCAACAAAATACCATTCTGACACTATAGTGACATCCCCATCTCGTAAAGTCTGAAATCTTCCTAGAACTCACTTTCCCAGATGTTAAACTTTAAACCGAGGAGCTCCCTTCCCTTCATTTAAAAAGGGGGACTTGGCGTTTCAATGAGGAGACATTGACACGGACAGTTGTCCGTTACAGGGGACAATTTTGGAGACGATGTTTCTGCTGGATTTACCTTAGAAGGATTGGTACGTAACTAACTTTGGCTCCTAATTCCAAAATTACCATTATTTAACTTTCAAATAAATCTAAAAATAAGCTATAAAACTTTAGCTAGTTGATTTTGATTGCTAGTAAGTTTTGGAGAGCGGACTTAAACTTAACTTTTTATCTTATTTTAAATTTATATGCATAATCTTTTGTCATATATTAGGTTTTGACTGAAGTAATAAACGGCTAAAACTTACAAAGAATGTGTCCAACCTTTATTTATCCATGTTATGCTTTTTCTCCCAATTGTTTATCCAACACATACGATCATGGTTTAACAATATTTGGTGCCCCTAAGGTCCAACAGTATCACCTGAAATTCTGTTCCAAGAGCTTTAAAACATCACCTAGGAAAACACTCAAGTTCTATTAGCAGTGAGCAAAAAACAATTCTTTTTGTGAAACACGAAACTTAATTTTCCTTCATTTCTTGAGTTTTTACGGGGGCACACACACAACAACTTTTATAACTTTTTATAGAACTAATTTACGTGCACTTTTAAGGTCTATGTCATTTTTTGTTTGGTTTCACATGGAATGAGTGCATGTTTTTGATTTGCAATAGCCTTTCAGAACTTGATTGTCTCAAAAATAATTTTTACTTAAAAAAAGTGCGCTCTTCCCAATGATATAACGAAAAAGCGAATTCAAAATGACACTTTTGAGACAAAATTGACGAAAAACATTTTGACTGGAATTTCAACTCGAATAATTCAGCAGGTATTTGAGCTATCAAGACGCAAAATGAATACCTTTCGGACATACTAACAGGCTAAAAATGAGAAAAGATTTATCATCAAAAAGTCATTCTCTCAACAAATACAAGCTGATGACGTGTGGTCGAAGTTTGCCAGATATTTAAACAATTTTGGCAGCAAATTAAAAAATATTATATTTATATATAATTTTATTTATAAATATAAAAAATTGTTGCGCAATAAGCTTCTGTTACACAATTAGGCTATTTTACCCTAAACAGCAGGGTTGCCAGAAGTCCCGAATTTCAAGGGACAGTCCCATTTTTTGAAACATTGTCCAGCGTTCCGGGGAATCTTGATACGGGACGGCCGATGTCCCGTATTTTAGATACGAGCAATATTTTACAAAACGAAACATTATTTTCAGAAAATATGAAGTAAAAAAAAGTAAGAAAATTGATTGAATCATAAAGTTTACAAATACCTTTGTGCTATAGATGCAAAGAAAATTACAACGTAAAGAAAGGCACAAATAAGTAGTATCCCTGCTTATTTGTGCCTTTCTTTACGTTGTAATTTTCTTTGGTTGAATCATGTTTTTCTGTTCTGAAGTGTAATGTTAGTGTTCTGTTCAGTTAGAGTAGAAATTATTATGACAGTCAATTCAACACAACAGTGTCGTTCATTGTAAAAGTGGTGTAGTTCCTTGTGAACAATTTTATTAATTATACCTTATTATATAAAGTACTTCTTAAATTTTTCCTTGTGAAAGAAAGATAACTATTTAGCTTCTATTAGTCACTAGATATTTATCTTTTGAAATTTGCTTTGCTTCGCTTTTGTACTAAAAGACGTTACTAAATGTTATTTCATTTAGTAAACAAATACGCATTTTAAAATATGACGATACGTGATTTTTACAATGAACGGCAGAAATATAAATTGCAGTGAGCTTTATGGCAACTGAAAGACACATCAAAACTTCGAAAAAAAATATTACAGCAGTAAAATCAAATTTCAAACATGATTTAACGAAGAAAGAAAACTAATTTTCCAAGATTTAGAATAATTATGTTATAATATGGAAAAACTAGTTTTCTTCCGTAAAGATATTGAGTATTGGATTTTTATTATTTTAGAATAACATCTTATAGTTAGTTCAAGTAGTAGGGTTTAATTATATGTCTGCTAAATTCTTATCAAAATTTTTGTTAATGATATATACAAAACATTGACAAATACAACAAATGATATATTTACAAAACATTAGTCATCAGTGGAAACGACTATTATATTTTTCACGTGCAGACAGGCTCGTCTTTTGGGGGCTGTGTCATTGATTTGAAATATATTTAACAGTTACGCATATTATGTTTAGAAGGGATTTTGATGGTTTTTACTATTTAGATATTTAATAAATTAATACTGTCGTTTAAATTAATCATTCGATATCCCCTCATACTGCACCCACAAATCACGAAAGCCCTTCTTTTGCAGGCTTTTTTTTATTTTTAACAATGTTACACAAAACACGGTATGCGTATTAATAGTATGTATGAAAAATCAATCTCAGCCAAATAAAAAAATCCCAGGATTTCCATTTTTTTCTTTGAAAAACAAATAATTTTTTGAAGTTTCCTTAATTAAAAAAAAAAACTAAAGTGGACTGGGAAATGCAGTAATAGTCCATTAGAAATAGCGTTAGGAGTCAAACAAATTGCAACAGAAACAATTCCTGTTGGAATAGGTAGGTAACAGGCTCCTAATGAACACCCGTACTTGTGGGACAAATATGTATTTTTGGCCGCCATCTTGAAAAATAATGAAAAAATTTCAAAATTTAAAAAAATATATGTGCGGTATCAAGCGAAAGGAAATTTCAAGCTGAAAAGGGGTAAAACATGGGGTATTTGAAGTGAAGTGAAAATACTGGAAATATGCACCAGTATTGTCGTGCAAAATGTGATTTTTTTCGGCCACCATCTTGAAAAATTCGAAAAAAATTCAAAAAATTGGAAAAAAAATTCAAAAATTCAAAAAAATAATGTGTGGTATCAAATGAAAAGAAATTTCATGTTTATAAGGAATTTATTATCTGACATAAAAATAGTGAAGATACTAAAAATATACACCCGTACTGTCTTGCGAAGTGCTTTTTTTTTTCTTTTTTTTTTGTTCGCCATCTTGGAAAAGCGTAGATTTTTTTTTAATAAATGTAACATATATGCGGTATCAAACGAAGGATATTTCTCATTGAAAAGGATATTCATGAGAGTTTTCAAGCGAAGTTCAAGTTCAAATTGGTGAAAAATGGTAAAGCAATTAATCGTGAAACTTGAATTTTGAGCCATTCTAGTGGCAGTGAAATAGCATGTTTCGTTCACTAAACTTTCTGACCAGTGCGTCACACATTGGTAGTAAACAGCATACCGATTTGACAGATGTAAGGATGGCAAGAGATTTGAAAGACATACGAAAGGTAATGCGATTCTTCGTAGACCACAATCTATTCACTGTTCTTTTACCGTTTATGGAACATTTTTAATGAAATAACGAATAGCAAAAGCAAAGTTACTGCAGAAAATCTGATGTCATTGGAAGAAACATCCAAGATAAACTCACCAGCAAGGGTTTTAAAGATCAAACGTTATTGAAATTAGATCAAGCAGTAACAATGAAAGTACTGACAAAAGGAAATAGTATTACTGGTGAGACTTCACTACGTAGATCCACGTCTCTCAACACAGAAGATGCTGGCCTGTAACTCTTTAGACAATAGCGCTCAAGAAGCAAGTGAATTTTTAAGAAGTTGAATTATCTATTCCACCAACTGCACTATTTGATCGTAGTACTCAAAAAATGAGAAAAACAGATAAATCTTTATTGGTAAAGTCATTGGATACCTTGAATGTCAATACGAAACATTTGTCTTAGAGTATTTCCTACACTCTTGATGGAGGTGCAGTAGTTCACCCATTACCCTGGTCTGCTTCTGCAGCATTTAAAGATGTTATAAGTCAACACACGAAGCATATGGTAATAAAAGATAGGGAAAAGTGACCATAGTATTAAATGAGTATAAGAAACCCAACCTTAAAGCTCTGGCTCACAGATTACGGATGAAGAAATCAACAGTTAAAGTAATATTTGATGAAAATTCACCTATAGTTTGAAAAAAAAGACAAATTTATTTCCAATTCTGTAAACAAACAACGTTTTGTCAACATACTGGCGAGCTGTTTTGAAAGGCGACGTCGATTCAAGCGGAAGGGGCCGCAGACACGATGATCGTTAAAGAAGCTGTAAAACTAGCCCAGAAACATGAGATAGCAGTTGCGGATGATACAACGGATATTTTAATTCTTTGACTGCATCATTCATCTAAGAATATTTTAATGAAGTCTCTGTGTGTGTAGCCACAAAGTCCGATACATTTCGTGACCTTCTAGCCATTCTAATATCAATTGGAGAGAGGGCTTGCAAAACTTTACCTTTTGTTCACGCATGGACACGGTGTGACACCACAATTGGCGAAAGCATATCCTCTTTTTTCAAAAATGTTATAAAATCTGCTACTTCTAAGCGATTAGGATTGCCTTTTCAGATCATTGAAAGGTGTTACGAAGAAACATTTGGTTGAAATTTACTGTAAAATAATTGTCTCAATATATGGAGATAACATCGACACAAACCGCTTAAATGCATATCCCTACATTCAAATAACTTAGGAAAATGGCTTCAGCTTAAAAGGAATTCGACATTGCTCGTTGCCTCCAACACCCAATGCAGTGAAATATGATCTATATCCAATACATTTGCAGTTCTTTGCTGAAAAAACCTTGACTCACAAACTTTTAATCCCAGACTTAGGTGATGGCAGTTGGTAGACGGAGAATAGCAGCCGATATCCACAGACTTGATCCCAGCACCTCATAAACTCTTAAACATAATTCGAACCATATAACACTACAAAATGTACATGTTGTCAATATAGACTTCCATGCTCGTTAGTTTGTAAAAACTGTTATTTAAAGAACCGCACAAACACAGGGGACATTTTGGATTTGGATGATGAAGATGATATTTCATTTTAATGGATATAAATATTTTATTTTATGAAAAATTCATCAATTGCATGATTTTTTTTAAAGATAGATTTTTTTAATCATCCAATTTAATTTTTAAAGAACATGAAAAAAATTAACTTTAATAAAAATGAAGTTGGAGGCAAAGTTATTCACGGTTTTTAAGCCTCTTAGATCAATAAATGATGTTTTTGACACAACAAAAGAATTCAGTGTTTTGGTCCCCCTTTCGTTATTTTTTTTATTAGTCTAAACCAAAATCACTTTCTTTTTAAGTATCAAATTACCTTTCGTTTGATACCACACATGATATGTTTTATGTTTTCAAACCAAATCCACTCTTTTCCAAGATGGCGACTAAAAAAAAAACATTTATACTATCTTTTGTTCGAATGTATTGCTTTTATCGGATGATTCTTCATCCTAAAGCTCACACTTCTTGCATTGAAAAAGGGGCTCCTTGTAGCCCCGAAACACGTGTCTGCAGTATACCTGCATATTTGTGCATTTTTAACGTTGAATTTAAACTTTACAACGGGTGCTTATTTTAAGTATTTTCACCTCACTTCAGATATCCTATGTTTTATCCCTTTTCAGCTTAAAATTTCCTTTCATTTGATACCGCACATAATGTGTTTAATTTTTTAAATTTTTTCATGGTTTTTCAAGATGACTGCTAAAAACACATATTTGTCCCACTAGTATGGATGTGTACTTTTAGTATGTTCATTAGGAGCCTGTTACGTACCATTTCCAACAGGAATTGTTTCTGTTACAATTTGTTCGACTCCAAGGTGTTTTTCAGCCTATTTCTACTGCACTATAATCTGCCTTTATTTTGTAATTTATCGTTTTTATGCAGTTATATGCAGTTACATTGAAAGAATGAAAAATATGCAGCCGCATGCAAGAACTGTTACTCACACTCTTGTTTCAAGAGTGATTAATGCAAACCACGAAATCTGTGTCAGAAAAACTCCTCTATTTGTGTAGTATCAAATTTGCTGTATTGATTTTAATTCACCACACTACTGGTATAGATTTTTAGTTAAGTATAAATCAAGTAGAAAAGATAAGAAAAATCAAACAGTTCCCCTAATTAAACATGGCAGATCAGTTTTTTAATTTTTACAGTTTACTTTACGTTCGATGAGATTAAGTATCTGTAATAAGAGCAAAACGAATTATCTGTGCATTTTAATTAGTCTCTATACAATGTCTTTGCGGTAAACGTGGGGGATTATTATTGAGTATACATAGTGCGTTTTAGATCTTACAAAAACTACAGATTTATATTCGGTTTGAATTCAAGTTTTATTTCAACAATCTCTTTTAAAATGCTTTTTGCAACACAATGGATTAACACTTTGACTGCCAAGCCAAAATTGCAAATGTTCACCACGGGGCCAAACTTTTTTTTGGTGTAATTTGTATTTTTTTCAACATAAAACTATATATAAAAACAATATTTTTCAATCTGACTCATTTTGTAACACATGGGGAGATTTTCATCCTGGCTACCAAAAATGATAGCCAAAGCACACCACGAAAGTTAGTGTAAATTCTTATTTGATAGCCAGCTAAATTCGTCATTTATCAATAAACTTTTTATTTATATTTATGTTTTTTATTATTTTATTTATATTCTTTTGTTTAGGTTAGAATTATTTGAATTTTTATTACAATGAGCAAGAGAAGGTTAACTTCTGAAGAAATTGAAGCTGCGGCTATGAGATGCTATGATTCATGGGATGATGAAGACTTTGATTTATTTGATTCTGACGCGGATATTTTATATATATTTATCACATACTCTCTCTCTATTTATATATATATTCCCTTTTTTGTTGCATGTTTCAAATATTTAATTTTTCATTAAAATTAGCTCATAAAATCGTCACATATACCAATTTGCGCAAACCACGTATACCTAACACATCGTAGGGAGCCCAACAATCAAACTCCAATACGATTTTCATGTAACTGATAACATCTTTGATAGCCATGGCCTGAAGTGTTGAAACACCCTGGCTATCATATCGGATAGCCAGTGTCTCAACGGGAATATCACTGGATATCACATATGATAGCCATGGCAGTCAAAGTGTTAACAAGTTCTGCAAAATTAAAAAAGTTACTACTTTCAGAGAGAAAGATACTTAGCGTGATTAACGTTTGGTTGCGCTTTATACACCTGAGAATACATACAAATTTAAGTACCGAATTAAATTTATAATTGATGTAAATCTTTTATTCCTTATTGATTAAGTAACGTAATAAGCTGACTATAAAAAAGAAACCTTTTTCAGAATTTGCAAAAATTTATTTCCAGGAATAAAATAAAAGGTAGCAGACTTTTTTCTAAAAAAGTTTTTTTTTTTGAAAAACAAGTTTCACTAGAGAAAATTCCAATTGTAGAAGCATTAAAATTTATGCATCGGTCTGCTGAAAGTTACAGGACCTTTAACTTGCGTATAACCTCGTAAGCAGTAAAAGGAATAGAAATGTTGTTTCTTTCAATTAATCATTATAATACTCTTCTAGAAATAGAAAATAGTTTGCCGATTTTTTTCTTTTCTTGTTTCAGAAGCGTGTTGGTTGACCTTTGGAACATTATGCCTCTAAAGGTGGCTCACAAGCTACAATTTTAAAATTGCAGTTCTAAAACAAGTACATTTTATCTTACAAAAAATCGTTCTTGTTTCGTGATACAGATAAGTCTAAATTTCAATGTATCAAAAAAAGGAAAAAAAGTGTATCCAAAAACCAAACCAAAAAATTATAAAAAATAATCAACGCTTTGCTATGGATACCTTTATCTTCCTCTTACCCTTTAGAAACCGTTGATTTATACAGGTTGATTTAAAAGAATACCACAATTTTAAATATCAATAACATTGCACAGAAGAAAGAAAAGTTAATAAGCACTATCTGTCGTCTAGTTAAGGAAACTCTAAAGTTTCGCTTAGTTGCTCTTTTGATCGCTGTTAACCCTTCACTGCACGATTTTTTATATTTTAATAAAAAAAATTATTTGTTACCTTTTAAATAGCCCTGAGTTCAGGAAAAATAAAGAAAAAAATTAATCTTAAAAATGTGCACCAAAAATGATGTTTTAATTGTTTGTTCTATATATGGCACAAAGCACATAGCATATGCTTTGTATACCGATAAGTGTAATAATCTACAATGTGTTTTGTGCCTTAAGTGGTATAAACAAACTTTCCACTAAGTGTATTTAAACATTTTTAGAACAAAGGAAATAATGACTAAGCACACTTCTAACGGAAATGCATACACTCTTTCTTTAAAAAGCAAGAACTGTAATACCTAGACTAGTGCAACTAACTAATGCATAAACATCACACTAAACTGTTATAGCAATGTTCCAGAAGGGGCACAAAGCTCAGTTTAACTGTATTTAAAAATCATAGGAATATATGAGGGTTTATTTGGTTTGTGCCAGATCTGGCACACCGTGCAGTGAAGGGTTAACACTGCGTTAGCGTCAGATATGGTAAGATGGCGAATGCTTAATAGAAAGTTTTTTTTTTTTTTTTTGCAACCGAGTACTGCCTCCAAGAAGGGGGCCGTGGTGGCCCGATTGGTAAATCGTCGGACTCGTGTCCGGAGGGACCCGTGTTCGATCCCAGCCGATCAAAGATCCACCGTCTTGACTAATGGTGGCTGGGAGGCGTTAAAAATGTCGTGGTCACAAAGTCCTCCAAGTGAAACGATACCTCTGGGGGTGCTGGGCCTAGGGTTTCCTCGACCCAAGGTTCTGGTTCAAAATTAAGAACAGAGCGCCCTTCAGGGCCCTATCCCGGTTAAACCACGAAGCTGTGGTAGGTACGGGAGACCCTGGAGGTGTGAAATGAAATGAAATGCCTCCAAGAAGCCTTGTGATTTTTTTCTTGTGGTGATACGTTCACACTGTAAAAAAATCCAGAAACCCTTCTGAGTATACCGGAAACGTTTTTGAGTATGACAGATTTCTCCCATCAAAATGACTTTTCTGAATAGACAAAATACCTTTCTTGTATATTCAAATATCTTTTGAAGCGAAATGTTCACGCATGCGCTGTGAGAAGAGAAACTAAATCCGAACTGCCGTGGCCATGGGAAGGATTTTTGTTCGTCGCTTAAATTCGGTTAGTGAACGATAATTTTAAGTTTTTTTGTGTTATGATAATTGATATTTATTAGATTTAAGCTGAAGCTTATGCAAAATCTTTTCCTTAGTTTCAAATTAAGAGCGAAACTAGCTCGGCGCATGCGTGAAGCGAATTCAACGGAGAACTGAAACTGTGTACCGAATGGACGCCATGTAAAGGATTCTTTTGCGTCGCATTGTTTCCGTGAGTGTTATTTATTTGTATCGCATGCTGCGTGAATTTTTTTCTTATGTTTACCTCTTTAGTTTCTCTAGCTATGGTTTTGCATTGCAAGGAACTTTGTTACAAATCTGAATTGCTGTTACATATTGAAATTTCTTACGAAACTGAACCACATTTCACAATGAAATGCAATGTTCGAAATTGTAAAAAAACTTTTAAAAAGGTTAAAATTTTTAAATGGCACACCAAAAAGTGCCACAGCACAACCGTTTCAAAAAGTAAACAGCCAATAATTCAAAAATGTCTTCATTGTGACTACCAGGCTGAAAGCTATGCAAAATTAGTTGTTCATTTTCGAATTCATTTTAAGAATCGTCAAAATATAAATTGCCCTATTCCTGATTCCAGCAAAAAATATTCGGTATACTCATCGTTTTCATCTCATTTCTCACGGATACACAACTGTCCAGTTTTTACTAATACAAATACAAATGTTGACGACCAGCAACAGGGTACAGCAATTCAAACACGAGATCCGATTTTAGACGAAGATCCCCTTCCAGATAATACAAATCGAAGTACTGTTTGTCCACATTCTATCTCGGATCCTATTACAGCCGAAAGCATTAAACAGAAATTCGGCTCATTTTTACTTAAATTATTTTCGCTGTATATGCTTCCTGAAACTGCCATTCAGGAAGTGGTTGATATGATGATTGGAAGTGATTAAATTTCTTTTCCTTTAAGCTGAATGAAATCTTTTCCAAGAATAATATTGAAGTATCTGTAAATTTAAAAAAAAAAATGATCTTACACATTTCTTTAGAGAATTTAGTGATGACTTTTTAAATGACTTTGCATCTAGTTATAAGAGATTGATGTATTTTAAAACCAGATTTGGGTATGTTGATCCAAACGAAGTGTTTTTAGGAAGAAACAGTACTAAGCGGCAAACACGCACCTTTCAATATTTCCCTTTACTTGCAAACTTAATTACGAGGGGTGACAAGAAAGTAAGGTCTCCTATTTTTTTTTAAATACAAAATGACCTTTTTTTACTAAGTATGATACATCGTTTGAATGGCCAGGATCTTGGCTATTTTTCAACATAATCGCAATTTTTTTCCAACACCTTCCGCATCCGCACGATGTACTTTTCTATGCCGGTATCGTACCACTTTCCGTCCGCTTCGCGCAGCCAGGTGTTGACCTCTTTTTGAACCTCCGCGTCCGACGCAAACTTCTTCCCTCCTCCCTCCGAGATGTTTTTTAGGGCGGGGAACAAGTGGTAGTCACTTGGAGCCAGATCGGGACTGTAGGCAAGGTGATCAATGATTTCCCAGCCAAATTTCCTGATTTGGTCCAGGGTCTCTTTGACCCTGCCTACAGTCCCGAACTGGCCCCAAGTGACTACCACTTGTTCCCCGCCCTAAAAAAAAAACATCTCGGAGGGAAGAAGTTTGCGTCGGACGCGGAGATTCAAAAAGAGGTCAACACCTGGCTGCGCGAAGCGGACGGAAAGTGATACGATACCGGCATAGAAAAGTACATCGCACGGATGCGGAAGGTGTTGGAAAAAAATGGCGATTATGTTGAAAAATAGCTAAGATCCTGGCCTTTCAAACGATGTATCATACTTAGTAAAAAAAGGTCATTTTGTATATAAAAAAAATAGGAGACCTTACTTTCTTGTTACCCCTCGTAGATTACTTCAACATAAAGATATTATAGAACATGTCCATTACTCTCATCCCCTTACACCTGGCCAATATACGGGTCTTACTGATGTTTTATGCTTCCAAAGTAACTCCCTCCTTAAATCTTCTGATTCACAGCCACGTTTGGCTCTAACTTTTTATTTTGATGAATTCGAAATAGCAAATCCCATCGGATCCCATAGAAAAATTCATAAAATGGCAGCCTTCTATTATATACTCGCTAATATAGAACCAGAATCTAGATCTTCTCTTCATGTATCAGTATCTTGTGTCGCGCTACAGATATTAACCCATTAATGCCTGACATTTTTTTTTCCAAAGATATTTTGTATACTGGTTACAAACAGTGTCTAATGGACGGGAAAAATAATAAAAAAAATATTATGTAAAAAATTAATTTTTTATTAAGGAAATAAAAATCGTCCCTTAAAAGTTACGATAGACCCCAGAGGGTAGAAACTTTTTTTACTCAAATTTTTTTCTGCCTACGATATAATATTCAAAAAGACCTTTTATAAGAAGAAATAAAACCAGCAATTAACATAAACTGGGAAGCTGGGAATAACTTTGAAAACTTAGCTTTTTTCCTTGAGATTGTGAACGATGTCATTTTTGATAAAGATCATTTTGAAACTGCTACAGAACGCACTTTAGAATGGTTATGGGCTGCAATCTGTTAATAACGAATTGAAACAATACCAAGGTACTAATTGAACACCATTATTTGATTGAATTGTTCATTTTGGGGAAATTCAGACCCCTTTTTGGACCGTCCCTAAAAAGGGACGCTAGGCATTAATGGGTTAAGGAATTTGGTCTGCAAAAAGTTTTACAGCTTCTTGTACATGATTTAAACATTTTGTCAAGTGAAGGGGTCTCTGTTCCTGGTACAGGATTGTTTAAAGGCGGTGTTGCATTTTTTTGTGGAGACAATTTGGGAAGTAATTTTCTTGGTGGTTTTACTGAAAGTTTTTCTCTAAATGTAAAGCACATATGCAGGACTTGTTTAATTGATAGAAATAATATTCAAGAATTTCGCCCATCAGAATTTCCTTTAAGAAATGTTGATCATTATCAGAGAAATTTCTTGCAGGCAGAAGATTGCACTAACTTATGTCATGAATGGGGTATTAAGCACAAGTCACCCCTAATGGATATTCCTAATTTTCATGTACTTACAGGTCTGCCACCTGATGCTATGCATGATTTACTAGAGGGTATAGTTCCATATGAAGTTGAGATTATCCTAAATAAATTGATTTCAGAGGAGCACTTCACCTTAACATTTCTTAACCAGAGAATACATCATTTTCTTTACGGAAGCACCGATATTGTAAACAAGCCAGTAGAACCATCTTTAAAAATGGAATAGTTGGCACAGCAGCAGAAAATTGGTGTTTACTTAGGATGTTACCTTTTCTAATTGGCGTTAACGTTCCAGATGACAATCCATATTGGGAATTTTTGATGCATTTGAAATATATTTTGCAGTTAATTTTTGCCCCATCCTATATTGGGTTTTGTGAGCTAACTGACCATCGCAAAAAATAAAAAGCCAAAACATTTCATCCTCCATTACCCACAGCACATTTTAAATTTTGGGCCATTAATCAGGTATTATTGCTTTCCATTTGAGGCAAAACATTCTTATTTCAAGCAAGTAATGAGACATGTAAAACAGTTTAAAAATCCACCATTGACTTTAGCTCGCAGCGCATGGGCGGATTTATGGGGGGGGCAAGGGGGGGGGGCATTGCCCCCCCCCCCCAGTTTTTTGGGGAAATTCTTGATTACATTTGCTTTTTTTAATGAATAATAAACACGGATGAAAATTTGAAACATATATTTCCCTTTTTGAAAAAATGATATGTACTGTAGATTCCCTGTTTGTGTGTGTTTGTGCGCGATTTACTCCAAGAACGAATCAGTCAACTCGCGATAACTCGAACTTCGATAACTCAAATTTTTCGATATTTCGAAATAAATTTTGATTTTTTTTTCTCTTTAATGCGCAGTATTTTTTCCTTAATCTCGATAACTCGATTTTTTTTCTCAAACATGTACTTATATGTACCAAGAATAATATCATGTGTAGCACTGTAGTCCGCGTCACTCATTTTAAATGAACAACATTTTCTCATAATTCGATGTATTTTTATTTTGCTTTCTTAGAGCCTTCAAACAATATTTTTTTAATTCATGATAATATAAATCCGTACATGAGTAATTACATCAGCGTATTATTATTATTCCAGATCCCAAATAAGAAAGGAATAAGGAAAATAAGTTTATATTACTGAACTTTTTTTAAACCCAGAAAAACAAAATAAAATCTGGAACAGTTCACCGAATAGTTGAGAAAGTGGTTGTATTTTTTTACGACTATATATACTCCGTGCTTTGATTTTTTTTTGTGTGGCATGAATTCATTATTTAATTGCTGAAATGGTCAGGTCTGAAGACATTCGATCCTTTTTTAATAAAGATCAAAGCAACTGCACTGGTGCTGCTGGTGCATCTACAAGTTCATCATCAAAAAATAATGTAAATCATGTGAATGACGAAACACTAATTAGTACCAGAGATCCAGTTGGTGCATCTACAAGTACATCATCAAAAAATAATGTAAATCACGTGAATGACAAAACACTAATTAGTATCAGAGATGAGTACCAGGAAAAAACTCTGTTTGCGATCTGGGAAATTTAGAAACAGGCCCAACCCGTCCACAATTGATTTCTTACCCTTCCACAAATATCACAGGTTCAAATCGCACATTTAGTCCTTGCTATTACGATAAATTTGATTGGCTTGAGTATAGCGTCAGCACAGACAGTGTATTCTGTTTTGCTTGTCATATGTTTTGTTCCAACTGAAGAGAAAATGTACTTACTGAAAAAGGGTTAAATAATTGGAAGGAAATTGGGGACAAACTTGAAAAGCATGCAGTCAGTCAAGCTCATACGTTGGCAATGGCAAAAATTGGTCAATTTTAAAAAACCAACAGAATCGGTGGCGGTACAAGTATTTGAATACCACAAAAAACTTGTGTTTGATAATAATTTAGATATTTTGCTTTATTTGGCTAGGCAAGGCATGCCCTTCCGAGGGCATGATGAACAGTCAAATAATAAAGGCAATTATTTGGAACTCTGAGCTTTTCAGCAAGCATGATAAAAATTTTAAAGATAAATAGGAGCGGTATTTTAACCTCACTGGTCATTCTACACAGAATGAAATCTTAGCAATTGTAGCCGATGAAGTATTACGTACAATAGTAGCAGAAATTAATGAAGCAAAATGTTTTTCTCTTATGGTGGACGAAGCCAGGTCCCACAAAGTTCAGGAGCTATACATTTGCGTTAGATATTTTCATAACAATGAAATTAAAGCGAGGCTTATAGCAATGAAAGATGTTTCTCAGTCTCGGACGGCGCAATCGCTTGCCGATGTAATATTGCCATTTCTGGAAGAAATTGGAAACATGCTACCATGATAGGACAGTCTTATGATGGAGCAAGTGTCATGTCAGGTGTTAATAATGGACAGCAAACAATAGTTCGGAGCCAGCATCCTTACGCAATGTATGTGCACTGTCTGGCACACAAATTAAATCTTGTGATCGTTAATGCATGTAAAAGTAATGATATAAGCTGCTCCTTTTTTAATATTTTACCATCATTGTATGTTTATTTTTCTTCTTCTGATACTTGCTCAAAAATGAGGGAACTTCGAAAGAAAATGAAGATTAAGACACCTGGACCACATGAAAACACACACAGCCTAAGTGATACCAGATGGGCAAGCAGGGCAACAGCCGTTTTGTCTATTCAAAGAAATTTTAGTCCTTTTGGCTGTTTTAAGTACTACAGCTGATGTCCTAAGGCATCCCAAATCACCTCAAGCTAAAGGACTGTTGTCGGCAATATCGTCGATTCCTATTCAGCTTTGGAGCTGTATAAATCGCTTCTCAAAGCTCAAATGGCAATTTTACGAAATGTTTTTCTCTATTCGGGTAGGAGTACAAAGGATATGCAATTAAAAATGTTAGTGGAGGAATTGAAGAAAGAAGTGCTGTCGAATGGGGGATGCTGACCTCTATCCTAATGTAAAAAAGCTATTAAAGATATCTTTGACTTTACCATGCAATAGCACAACGTGTGAGAGATTTATATTTGAATTTATCAATCAGTTAACAATAAAGTGAAACGAAACGAGGTGATTATTAATTTTATGAATTGTGAAGTACAAATTCTGTTCAACTAAGCATGTTTCAAAAGGCTTACAGAGACAGTAATAACGTTATAAGTACGTTATAATTATTGTGTGTAATAATTTTATAAAGTAAAATGCTCAAATTTATATTTTATAAATCTTGAAAATTATCAAGGTAAAACTATTTTTAGTAACGAAACCAAAAAAACCTCACCCATCTTTGATGTCCATGTATTGATTCTTTATTAGTACACGTTAATTAGCCCATAAACTTGCAACGCTATGATGAAACGGCCTTGGGGGGGGGGGTTGTAGTAGTAGCAGATATATCTGCAAGTTTTTTTTTTTACTATAAGTAAAAAAAAAAAAAAAAAACGCTTGCCCCCCCCAGGTTTTCTGTCCTAAATCCGCCTATGCTCGCAGGCATCAATTATTGCAAACCTACTACAACAGTTCATTATCAGGAAGACTTTTAAAACCAGATATTTTAGTTTCTGTCAGTACCCAGTTGAATTATAATATTATTGATGAAAAAATAAAACATGCTATTTTAGATAAATTAAATGATAGTAACATTATGATGCAAGTATCAAAGGCTGTAGTTAAAGGTACACAGTACGAGCAAAACAGTTCCTATCAGTTACCTTTTTTAAGGATTCCATGATATTTGGAGAAATTTTGTGCATTTTATTTGTAGAGGAAATATTGTGGTTTGTTTTGAGCCCCAAAGCAGAATACTGCTAAATTTGGAACGTACGTCGCAGAACAGATATCTGAACTGCAGAACAATTCTGGTCAAATGTGAGGGAAAATTTTCTGCAGAAATTCTACAATTTCTGCAGAAGAGGCAGTTTTCTAACTAAAGATACAATTTTGCAGAAATTCAGAACAATTTCTGCAGATTTCTTCAAATTAGAAAAAAAAATAATAAAAATTCTGCAAATTGTGCTTATTAGGCAGAAAATCAAAAAAGTTGATTTTTTTTTGTGATAAATTTACTTCAATATGGACAAAATCTGCAGAATTTAAGCAAAATTACATGTTTAGTAAAAATATACAAGCAGAAAATTATGTTTGACTGCACCTGTTTTATGCCCATCAAGCGTTCTGCCTCCAAGACTAGGTCTCATTATTGGCTATGTGCTGTTATTCTTTTGAAAACATTGCTTCTAATGCAGAGTCAAAGCATTCAGAGCTATTTGATGTTTGGAGGAACCAGGGTTGGCTTTTTGCCGGCAGAAACTGGTTTTTGCCGTGCCAGTGGCAGAAACTAGTTATAACCGGTAAAAACCGGCAGAAACTAAAAAACTATCTTTAATAACTTTAATAATTACAAGTTTGATCAAGTGAGCTAAAAATATAACTTTATTTCATCACCTAAATCTTGGTATATAATTAATATTTAAAAATTTAATGTAAAGTTTGAATTACAAGACTGAAATTTTTGAAGCAAAGTAAAATTTATCATCATTGAAATTTCTATGCATTACAAATTTAACCTTGTAATCTAGTAACTTATAAACTTTTCAGTTTGTTGTTTGTAAACATATTTTATTTACATTAAATGTATCGGATAGGCTATCAAATAACCATATGAAACAAATACGTAATCTTAGCTTTTATTTTTATTAATCTCTGTAAATCAAAAACTTATCATATTACTCTTGACATAACTGAATGAAGCTACTTGCAATGTCTGTTTCTTGACAACAATGCAAACAAGATCTGCTGGGTTTGAGGGAATCATTGCAAATTTCTTATTGGTGCACAATAAATTGAGAAATTGTTTAGGTTTTGAAACTGCATCCAAACTTATGTATTGCTATAGCTTCTGCAGAGGGCAAACAATGCAACATTTGATATAGAATGGCAATAATATTGTAAATAAATTGTACTCTGGTGAACACTTAATATTTTTTCCTATGTATATTATATGCCAGTAATTATTTAAAAGCTATTTTTTGAGTTTCTGCCAAAAAAATGGCAGAAAGGGGTTTCTGCCGTGCCGGTTTTAACCTGTTTCTACCAGTGGTTTTTACCGCCTCGGCAGAAACCTGCCAACCCTGGGAGGAACAGACATAGTGAATTGATTTACATTTTCTGTCAAGAATGTGTGGTTGGAATTTTAATTTCAGGCTTTTTTTCAGTAGTAGGACTGAGTACTGAACAAATACTCCTTTCATAGTCCTGTATGAAACCGTTTTGATTTCAGGATCATGGTTTTTGAAAACGGTCATGTTTCGTGCACTATACAGTGCTTAAAGTACTTGCAGAACAATTTTGGTCAAATGATTTTACGTTTCAGAATATCACAAAGTATTCTGCTTTGGGGGTTTTGAGGAAATATTATTCATCTCCACATGAGCATTTTGGTTGTTTACATCTTACAAGCATGGATCAGTACATATGTGTTCAACATAGTGAACTGCTTGATCCTTTTCCCTTATCACTTTATGTACTAGACTTGCAAGAGAATCAATTTAATTTCCTCAGCTTAAAGCATCACTTGCGTGAAAATAATAAAAATAGTCTTTAAGATTACAAAATTAATAGTATCATTCTTTAGTTCTGGGAATTTTGGAATACAAAGGACAACAATGTCAAATATGCTAGTTTTTAAGAATTAAATAAAAATTAGTTTTTTCCTATCAAAAGAACTACAGTTAAATTTACACAGCATGTGTGTAAATTGTGTTTTCAATAGTGTTATTTTTTGAAGACATTTTGTGCATTTTATTTGAAGAAGAATTATTATTCATCTCTACAGGGGGGGGGGGACATTTTGGTAGTTTACATCTGAAAAAGCATGGATCAGTACATACGTGTTTAATATTGGAAACTGGTTAAACCTTTTACTTTATATACTAGACATGCAAGGGAAGCAATTTAATTTCCTCAGCTTAAAGCACCACTTGTTTAACAATAATAAAAATAGTACTTAAGATCATAAAATTAATAGTGTCACTCCTATGCTGGTAGTTTTGCTAACTCTTTTTCATAACACTACCAACTCTTCGTTCAATGAAAAAGAGTTTATAGGAATTGTGTGAAATATAAATGATAACAATATGAAACATGCTAGTTTGGATGAATTAAATGAAAGTTATTGTATTATGCATACATTTATCAACAGCTGTAGTTAAAGGTACACAGTATGTGTCAAAATATAAGTTTTACATTAGTGCCATTATTTTTGGAGCAATAATATGCATTTTCTAGTAGAAGAAATATTATGTTTTGATTTGAATAAATATTATGTGCCACATGAGGAGCTATGAATTATAGTAAATAAAACTTATTTTCAGACACTATGGAGAAAAAACTTGTGAAAGTTTGGACAACTTCACTTAAAAAAGCCATTTTGTGCTCAAATCTTGCAGAACTTATTAGAAAGGGTTCTGCAAAATTAAATATATGTAGGGTCGGTTTGTGTCTAGGGTGTCCGCCCGCCGGTTCCCAGCAATGATGAGAGCGTCGTCAACATCACAGAACATTTATTAATCCACATAACACATAGTACAGTTGTAACACATAGTAACAACAGGCACGTACGCTTGCGCGTCGAGAAACAAAACGAGAGCGTGCTTCTACATCCACTGTCGGTGTCTTAACGCTCGCTCGATCTCTTATGCTCGCTAGAGGGCGGCGTTACGCGCGCTCTCTTAAGTGTTGCCACTCATTCCTACAGGTTCGGCCATCCTGCTGGAACTGGCCCCCAGTGACGAAACATACATTTACATTATTTTGGAAAAAGCACGATTAAACATTACGTGAATATACGATAAAGACAACATGGTTACAGTATGAAAATTCGTACACAAATATAATCAATTTTACAGCATTACGAAGATAAATATAAGAAATTAAAAAATATATTTAAAAAAAGTTAAGTTTGTGAGTAGAATTTCATCATATCAGCCGAGGATGTGGTGGAGTTAGGACCTTCATGAGTACCTACTTTCTGTACGTCGTACCCATCTTTTGGCTTAACATTTACTATTTTGTAGGGTCCCAAAAATCTCGGTCTCAATTTTAACCCTGTTCCAAACTGAGTTCGTTGGATTGCCACCAAATCTCTTACATGGTATTCAGGGGCTTTCTTACGCTTTTTATCGTACGTTTTTCTATTTTCAGCTTGAACTTTTTGGATGTTTTTCTTCGCTTCTTGTCGGAGCAGATTTCGATTTTCATCTAATTCTTCTAGGTATTCTTCCATCAATAGTTCTTGTATATGAAGGTCTTCTTTGTTTCTCATATTGGTGCCCACCAACAGCTCAAAAGGAGTCCGCTTGGTACTTCGGTTGGAGGTGCTGTTAAGTGTTCTTTGTAGTTTGTCTACTTACTTGTACCATTTGGTTGGGTCTTCGATGGATAGTTTGGTGAGAACTGGTATAAGCGTGCGGTGTACTCGCTCGACTTGGCCATTCCCTCGGGGTACTCCAGTTGCTATTGGCAGATGAAGTATTTTCTCGTCGTCACAATAGTCTTTAAAAGCTTTAGCGATGAATGCTGGTCCTCGGTCGGTTATTATTCTTGAGGGGTTTCCGAAAGTTTTTTGTTGCAGTCTCAATTTTTCGAGTGCATCTTCCGCAGAAGTGGATTTAGATGGATAAAGCCAGGTAAACTTTGTGAATCCGTCAACAACGGTTAGGATGTGCTGGTATTTTTTGTTTGTTGAAGGCATAGGGCCTATGAAATCAACATGATAGGTGCTTAGCGGTATATCTTCTTTAGGAATAGGGTTTAAGAATCCTTCCTTTTTTCCACTCTTTTTATTTGCTAGTATACATGGTACACAATTTCTAATCACGTCTTGCACGCGTTTTGTTAAATTTGGGATAAAAAAGTCCAATTTAATGATCTCTTCAGTTTTCGTTGCTGCAAAATGTCCTTTGTCGTGAGCCAATTTAATGAGTTCACTTTGCATATCTCTCGGTGCAACAATTAATTCGCGGCCGTTTTCATATTTGTATAAAATGTCATTTCTTTCGAAAAAGTCTTGTGCGTCACTATTCAGGAGGGATTTTAATTGTTGGACATTTTCATCTAGTTGTTGAGCCCGTTTTAATTTTGCGGTGAGAGTATCATCCGTAATTACGGCTACTGGATTTCTGCTTAAGGCATCTACGTGTTGCATCCGCTTGCCGGGTCGATGGATTATTTCGTAGTCGAACTCTTCCAAAAGGAGGGCCCATCTAGCTATTCGGGTAACTAAGTCCTTTTTATCCATAGTCTTTTGGAATGCTGAACAGTCGGTCATAATTTTAAAGGGGTTGCCTAGAAGATAAGTACGAAATTTTTTTAGAGCTGTGACAACAGCAAGGACTTCTAACTCGTAACTACTATATTTTTCTTCAGCCGGAGTGGTTTTCTGGGACATGTATAGAACAGGATGCAATTTGCCATCGTCGTCTTCTTGTAATAAAACAGCCCCGTAGCCATGTTGGCTTGCATCTGCATGTAACTCGGTATTTCTTCCCGGTCTGAAAATACTCAACACTGGACTTTCCGTTAAAAATTTCTTCAGCTTTTCAAACGCTTCGATTTGAGTTCGATCGAATACAAATGGCTTGTCCTTTCTTGTCAAGTCGCTTAATGGTTTTGCTATTTTAGAATATTCCGGAATAAACTTGCGGAAATAGCCGGTGAGGCCTAGGAAACTTTGGACTTGCTTAACCGTAGTAGGTATGGAAAACTTTTTCACTGCTAGTGTTTTAGCTGAAGATGGACGAATTGTTCCGTTATCGATAATGTGGCCCAAAAATTCAATTTTTCTTTGTAAAAATTGACATTTGGAAAATTTTATTTCCAAACCAAATTTTGAAGCAACTTCGAAGACTTTCTTCAACTTCTCCAGTCCCTCTCTTTCGTCTTTCGCTGGAATTACTAAATCATCCATATAGATGATTACAATGCCTTTTACGCATAAGTTCTCGGAAAATACTGAAGATAAATCTCTGGAATACACTGGGGCTTGTACTGAGACCAAAAGGGACTTTATTAAACTCAAACTGTCCATCTGGAACGACAAAAGAGGTGAATTGTTTGCTATCTTCGTTTACGTTTACGTGAAAAAATCCGTTTTTTAAATCAAGTGTCGAATAAACTTTAGCTCCTTGAAGCTTGTCTAAGACGTCGTCTATTAATGGTAGTGGAAATCTATCTTTGACGAGTTTGCGGTTTAGTTTTCTGTAATCCACGCATAATCTGGTGCTTCCATCTTTCTTTTTTACCAGTACAATTGGACTTGCGTACTCAGATGAGCTGGGTCGTATTATTCCTTGTTCTAGCCATTCGTCAATTTGTTTGTTTACAACTTGATTCTCGGAGAATGATAGTCGGCGCGCTGACTGGTAAACCGGAATGTCATCTTTTAAAATGATTTTCATTGATACACTTGTTGTTTCAGTTTTCTTTGGCGTATAATTAGAGATTAATTCCGATAAGTCTTCCCTTATTTTCGGGTTTGAAACATGTTTGACATCGATTTCGTCTTGCGTTCTGGCTTCAAATAGCTGCGCATGCATAGACCAAACTTGATTTTCTCTCTTGCTGAATTTGATTCCGTCTTTAGCAAATTCGACTGATGCTTGTTGTAGGATATCTCTTCCTATGATCGCTTCAAATCCCAGCTGCTGCTTAGGGACAACATGCCATGTCAAATTATACTTTTCCTTATCCAATTCAATTTCTTCTTCAAACGAACCTTTAGTTTCTACCTGTGAATTTCCGAAGCCGGTAAGTATTAATGTTTCTTTTGAAAGTTCGGAGGGTTTTACGACTTTTTTGCTGATATCTTCACGTAGGAGGCTGACAGAACTACCACTGTCAATCAATGCATTGAAAACTTTGTTTCTGAGGGTTACTTTCTTCGTACCGTATTTTTCTTCTGATTTTCCGGAGCAAAGTTGTATCTCGGTGGTCGGAGGTTTGCTATTCTTCGTACTAGGGCGATTTCGACATTCTGCACCGTAATGACCTGGCATTCGGCAAAAACAGCATATCATTTTGTTCGGTAAATTGTTTTTCTCGGTGTATGAGTCTCGATTAGAATAGAACGGTTTTCTTTCGCACTTATATCCTTCGTTTCTTAAATGTTCTTGGTTCTTCGGTGAATTATTTCTTACTGCGTATGGTTCTCGATAAGCATGGAACGGTTTTCTTTCGTACCTATATTCTTCGTTTCTGAAATTTTCGGAGTTTCGGTAAACATTCCCAGCATTATTAGCTTCTCTGTTTTCGAATTTTCGTCTTTCAGCAGAATTCGACGGTTTTGGCTTCAATGTTCTTTGTACGTCTTCATACTCTTCGAATTTCCTTGCTAACTCAATTGGTGAATTAATGGTTGCCCATTCATCTAGAAAATGTTCTTTGAACTCGTACGGCGCTTTTCTCTTCATTTGGTCGGCTATAATTAATTCGCTGAGTTTCTCGAAAGTTTCTATCTTAAGGCCTGAAATCCATCCTTCGTAATAAGTCTTCAGTTCGTTGTAATAATCTGACCATGTGTGTTCGGTGACTTTTCGATGCGAAACAAATAGTTGGCGAAATTTTTCTGGAGACAATTTAAATCTTTTTAATAGCAGACTTTTTACGTGGTCGTAGTCATTGGCCTTTTCTGCGGGTTCTCGGGCGATCATGTGAGCTACGTCAATCGGAATCAATCCTATAAGTCGTTGGACCCAGTCTTTCTTCGGCAGCAAAATTAATTCAGCATGTCTTTCGAACAGTGTTAAATTTAAGCTAATATCATCCTTCATATTAAATTTGTGGAAAGCTTCGTGAACAAATTTAGCCGGCGGCGTTGCGATATTTTCTGTTTGATTATCTGCATTCAGTTGCTGTTGTGTTTGTATTCTTAACTTTTCCAATTCGAGTTCCCTATTTTCTCGTATTCTTAATTTTTCAAGTTCGAACTCCTCTTTTCTTACTCTGATCAACTTCTCCCTTAATTTTTCGATCTTTCTTGGATTCTTAATTTTTCGAGATCTTTTTCTTCTTGGATAGCGTCTAGCAGAGCCTTGACGTCTTCCTCTACATAGCCCTCTTGTTTGATAATTTTATCCTTTAGCTTTATTTTCGTGTCCTCTTCCTCTACGATAAGTCCTAACTCTTTCGACAGCTCTATTAAATCGTCTTTTTTGAAACGTAGTAAGTATGCCATTTTTAACTAATGCGGATGTACTATTTTGTGGGGGAAAAAATTAACCTTAGAAATTTTCAATACTGACAGAATATGTAAATTTGTGAAAAATTACTAATACCTTATTTGACATACCCTGTATACCATACAATTATTGAATACTAAAAATAAAGAGTATAGATAAAAAGCACCGTGAAGCATACAAATATAGCAATGATAAAAATTAAAAATGCATACCGTGGATATTCTACCAAAAACATAACATGAAACAGCATAAATAAAAATAAACAATTCACTTCAATTCGAAACGATATTTTCATCGGTGAGAAAAAAAAATCTTATCATGAATATCAAAATTAGCCAACAACAAAAAAACAAAAACAAAATAGGCGCCGAAATGTTTTCACTCTTGCGGTTTTTTATTTTTCTTTTCTCGGGAGAGGTAAGCGGGGAAAAATTCAGCAGACGTCACGTGACGGCGTAGATAACGAAATTCTTTATAATCACTTGAAAACGAAATTCTTTATGAACACACTTGAAGCACAATTTTGATGACACACTTGAAGCACAATTTGATGACATATACACACTTGAAGCACAATCTTGATGAACACAACGAAACGGCACACTTTTGTTTCGCATGCAGGCGGTGGAAATCGTCGATGATTCACTTGGAGCTTTACGGCTATTAGTAGGTAACTTTAATTTTTTTTTTTCTTCGGCGAAGTCACGATGAATTAACGGTGTTTAGCGGTGAAACGGTGAATGGCGTCGTAGCACTCCCGGGGTCCGGATATAGTTGCACACACAGCGAGGATAGGCGATTTTTTTTCTTTTATCGTTCAAACGGAACAATCTCGTCGATGTTAAACGGTGAATGCGTCGTAGCACTCCGGGGTCGGATATCGTTGCACACACAGCGGGGAATTCGGCGATTTTTTCTTTCGATATCAACCGGTGAAGAACACATTACGCAGCAGCACTCCCAGGGGTCGGGACATCGTTGTAGGCGGAGATATCGGCGATACACTTTTTCTTTCGATATTAACCAGTGAAGAACATATGGCGTTGTAACATTCCCAAGGGTCGGGACATCGTTGTAGGCGGAGAAATCGGCGATACACTTTTTCTTTCGATATTAACCAGTGAAGAACATATGGCGTTGTAGCATTCCCAAGGGTCGGGACATCGTTGTAGGCGGAGAAATCGGCAATACTTTTTCTTTCGATATTAACTGGTGAAGAACATATGGCGTTGTAGTTCCCAAGGGTCGGGACATCGTTGTAGGCGCATCATATTCCCGAGGCCGGGCCGCCACGTTGTAGACGCATCATGTTGCTGAGGCCGGGCTCCCACGTTGTAGGGTCGGTTTGTGTCTAGGGTGTCCGCCCGCCGGTTCCCAGCAATGATGAGAGCGTCGTCAACATCACAGAACATTTATTAATCCACATAACACATAGTACAGTTGTAACACATAGTAACAACAGGCACGTACGCTTGCGCGTCGAGGAACAAAACGAGAGCGTGCTTCTACATCCACTGCCGGTGTCTTAACGCTCGCTCGATCTCTTATGCTCGCTAGAGGGCGGCGTTACGCGCGCTCTCTTAAGTGTTGCCACTCATTCCTACATATATGTGCCACTAACATTACTCCCTTTTTAGAGGATGGGACGGAAGTTGACAAAAAGGAAGTCTTTGAAGATTTACCCTCTCGTACTGTGGTCTACCTATTGAATGAAAATGACGAGGTACGAATTATTTCCATAATTGTTTTCTTTTTGTATGTTAAATATTCTGTAAAAATGACATCTCTATTGGCTAAGGTTTGAGAGGTTTTTGGCACAAAAGTAAAAACCGTGATTTTAACCATCCTGTCCGAAAATCCTTGTGTCTAAACTGCCCGAAAGTGTCAAAAAATATTTTTTGGATGAAATATATTTAATTAGCGAAAATCAAAATCAATAAAATTGATCAAAGCTAATATTTCATTTGTTAAAAAATGTAAGTTTGCTTAATTTATGTGAATGAATATGTAAATATGTATTTAAAAATGTATACATTTGTGCAGCTGTTTCTAATCTAGTTACATAGAAGTTGTAATTTACATAGAAATTGTAATGTAGAATGTATATACATACACATACAGTGGATACCACTTACGTGAATCACGTTTGACCTAAGCAGTTTTGATTCACTAAAGCGGCTTTCAATAAAGCTGAATATTGTTCTGTTTCTGTCAATTTGATTCATTAAAAAAGTGGCTTTGTGTGATTCAATTAATGGCCGTCCACTGTATTTCAAAATATTAGTCCAATTTCTTCTATATACATGCAAATTAGTGTGTTAAAAATGTACCAGTGGCGCAACCAGAAAATATTTTTAGGGCGGAGGAGAGGGGGGGGGGGCACTATGAATTTTTTTTTCTATCTGATTGGGAGGTGTGATATTTGATGATAGTAGAGAAAAGGAGGTCAGGAGCCCTTGCATGAAGCTTAAACCCGTGAGTGTTAGACAATACTGATTAGACAATTAATGGGCACTGCAGTTTGTTAAAAATTGAAGCTCTAAAAACGTATTTTAAATGATATTCGAGGCTCTTAGGTGTTTGGATTATCTTCCCTCCTGATAAGTTTAAGAAACTGAAGTCTACGAAACGAAATTGGTGATGCTCCATACTGATTATGAGATTCTAGCGGTAGACAGGGCATCGGAGAAGTAACATTTTGAATACTTTCAAGAAAAATAAGAAGCAAAAAAGGGGTTAGGGAAAGAGGACTGGATGGAGGGGCACACATTTAGTTGATCAGTAATCTGCAGCTGTTAAAAAATTCAAATGCCGAGATTTATTTAAAAAAACGAATGACTTATCCCTAACATTTTTTATTTCATTAATATCACTTAGTTTTTCCAAGGCACACTCTTGTTCTTTTCTTCGTTTCAATAATACAGAATATTGATTAAAAAAATAAATAACAAGAAGTTCTGTCAAGAACTAAATGAGCCTACTTTCCCGTACATCGACATCGGCATTCTCGCATCTGATCATTATTCTCTTGATTATCTGAGACTTAAAATTATGTCAAACATACTTCTTTAGCACTAAGAGCTGATTTCGAAAAGCAAAATATACCCCTTTCATCAGATGAAATAGACACGTAAAAAGTAATTAACGAATAAATAAAGTTTTGTCGCACCTTTTAAAGAGTGTAACTGTTACAGTTCCTCCGTAGAAAAAATCCCCCCATCGTTTTCAAAATAATAATAATAATAATAATAATAATAAAATAAATAAATAAATAAAAGTACAAAGAGCATCAAACACATTTTATCAAAGAAATAAAAATTAAAAAAAGAAGCTCGTCCGTTAATAAAATGTCTCGAATTTCACTTTTAATCTGTTGAAAGTTGTTAAATATAAATAAAGAATAAAATGTTCTCGTGAATGAAAAATTTTTGTTACAAAAAAAAAAACATCGTCTGCCAAAAAAAAAAAAAAATAATAATAAATAAAATAAAACAAATGAATAAATAAACAAAAAATCGTCTGCACAGTCAGTCATTTTTTTTTCTGAGCCTGCATTTCCGCCATGTTTGCGGAGTCGGAGTCGGAATCAGAGTCTTTACAGAAGATTACTCAGAAAAGTACGTTACAAACATTATTTATCAAAACCATTTTCTTACAAAGTTAGTTTGAAGGAAATCCGACTTTAAGTTCAGGATCAACATTCAACTCAAATTCCTCGTAGACGCTAATGTTAATTTTTTTTTCTGAACGGTTCAATATTGAACGAAAAATGGTTCAAATCAAAAAGCGAAATATGGGAATTTATGGGAAAGCCTCTTCGAGATCTTTCAAACAAAAAAAAGTTTATTCCATTCGGACGGTTCACTCAAAAGTTATTAGGTGGGAAAAGGTTGCTTGAACTGTTCAATATTGAACGAAAAAGTGTTAAAATTGAAAATTTAAATACGGTAATGAAGTATCCTTGCTGAGATCCTTCGAACAAAAAAAAGTTTATTTAAATCGGACTGTTCACTCAAAAGATATTAGGGGTGACAGCTTGATTGAGTGGTTCAATGTTGAACGAAAAATTGTTCAAATCGAAAATGTAGATACGGGAATGAAGTATCCTTGAAAAGATCTTTCGAACAAAAAAAAGTTTGTTCAAATCGGATTGTTCACTCAAAAGTTAGCATCGCGGGACCGGTTGTTTGAACGGTTCAAAGTTGAACCAAAAATTGTCCAAATCGAAAAATCAAATATGGGATAGAGCTGTACTCGCCGAGATCTTTCGAACAAAAAAAATTTATTCCATTCGGACGGTTCACTCAAAAGTTATTAGGTGGAGAAAGGTTGCTTAAAAAGTTCAATGTTGAACCAAAAGTGTTCAAATTGAAAATTTAAATACGGTAATAAAGTATCCTTGCCGAGATGCTTCAAACAAAAAAAAGTTTGTTTAAATCGGACTGTTCATTCAAAAGTTATTAGGGGTGACAGCTTGATTGAGCGGGTCAATGTTGAACGAAAAATTGTTCAAATCGGAAATGTAAATACGGGAATGAAGTACCCTTGAAAAGTTCTTTCCAACAAAAAAAAGTTTGTTCAAATCGGACTGTTCATTAAAAAGTTAGTATCGCGGGACCGGTTTTTTGAACGGCTCAAAGTTGAACCAAAAATTGTTCAAATCAAAAAATCAAATATGGGATAGAGCTGTACTCGCCGAGATCTTTCCAACAAAAAAAAGTTTGTCAAAATCGGAATGTTCATTCAAAAGTTATTGGGGGGGGGGACAGACAGACAGACCGACCGACAGACCGACACACAAATTCCCCATCTCAATACCCTACTTTCAAATTTTTAATTTTTCGATATTCATTTTGCCTTTTTATTTTTTTTCCTTGGCGATATTTTTTGGACTTGGCGATATTTTTTTAACTTGGCGATATTTTTTGGACTTGGCGATATTTTTTAGATGCATTAAGCTATTTTTAATACTTTTTTCGTCTTTCTTTTATTTTTAACGGGAAAGTAGGCTAAAAAGTAACTCAGTATCCTGTGTAGGACCGGAGCCCCACACTTGCTCTATTGAAATGTCTTGAAAACTCAAAGCCTTATAACTCAAATATTCGTTTTTTTTTTTATTGGATCCCAAACTTTTCAGAACACAGGAAACTTTCGATAACCCTTAACTAAAATTCCTAGCTTTTAGCTAGTCCTTTGAGAGTTTGCATTATCGAGACTAGATTGTTTGGCAATGCTTCATTTCAATGCTATAATGAGTTTGTCAAGTGACGAAAAAAATGTATTTACACTGCTCGACATTGAAAATGCAACACCAAGGAGTGGTCAGAAATTGATGAAATTTGGTAAGAAGACAGAGACAGCATGGAACAATAAGTGATATTTATCTCTACTAATAATAAAGCTGAAGGTTTGTCTCTCTTTCTGTCCTTCTGTCTGTTACGCGCGTAGCGCCAAAACCGTTCGGTCGATTTTCATGCCACTTGGTACAAAATTAGTTTGTAGCATGTAGTTTTGCACCTTGAAGCGATTTTTCGAAAATTCCATTTCGTTCTTTTTCTATTCGAATTCTTACCGGAAATTCGATAAAATAGGGAAGAAATATTTCACACACATTTTCAAGTCTTATGTCATTCGAAAGCTTGAAATTTTCTGCACAAAATGAAGTTTTTTCGAAGTTTCTACGATCATCAGGAGAGCTGTAACAATTGTTTTTAGAATCCCGAAATTCAAGGCTTACCTTCAGTAAAGCAAGCCAAACGATTCTAAAATGGTTGAGCTTCAGAATAAAATTTGTTTAAAAAGAGGATAAAATTAATCATTTTATCAACGGAAATCAACTTTTCATGTTGTTACTATGGTTACGTGTTCATACTTATTTTTGTTTCTTTCTTTTTCCAGGGTTGCCAGCGTCAATCTTCGTAGGCTACGGCCAGACGTAGTATTTTTGATTCTACGGTAGTATTTTTTCGGGCCAAATAAGGAGCGTAGTATTTTTCTGGCAACCCTGTTTCCAATACACTAATGACTTAATTAAAAGATTTGGCGGATTTTTTTTTTTCATTTTTATAGATTTTGCATTTCAGCAACATTGATTTTGGCAACGTTTGGAAACAGTAGTATTTTGTAAAATTTTTTTTAGAGGAGGCGTAGTATTTTTTGTTCCAATTCTCTGGCAACCCTATCTTTCGGTGAAGATGCTTTGGGACCCTGCTTGGCGCGTTTTCAAAAAGTCAACTACGCAAAATAGCTAGGATTACCACGCTTGGCGCTACCTAAAGCACAGATTAACCAAATATCGTATCAATTGCGATATTGCATCGTTCTTTTTAAAGTGTTTCATTTTGGAAAATGAATTATTTTGTTTTTTAAGCTAGGAAAGAAAACTTTCTTCTTCTTTTAAACTTTGGTAAGATTTCTGTTGGTTCCTGTTATCAACAAAATTGTTCTTATTTTCTCTTTTGGCTTATTTTTGTCCATCTCCCTTGGGGTTGCATTCGAATGTTCCAAGGGGGTGTTTTACCCCATTTATCGGGTAAATCAGTGTTTTCAATGCAAGGTGATATGAATTGGTTAACAAAAGTGATATTAATTGGCGCGACCACTTGGCGATTGGCGAAATTTTTTTTTTTTTTTTTTTTTTTATTTAGGTTCAATTTGGCGCTGTTGGCGATATTTTGCGAAAAATCCACTGAATGATGTTAAAATCGATGATATTTAGGAGATTAATCATTGTAAAACATTTTTTTGCATTGTTTCGTGGCAAACTATAGGGATATAAATGTTTGAACTGTTATCTTGCTCACTCCAAGCACTATTTTAGCACTTAAGGCATCTACTAAGAAATTTACACGTAAAAATAAGTAGTGTGGGGTCCATACCAGATTTTTATATCATACTTTGAAGAACATTTTTTCTGCGATATCAATTATTTTACAAATGAACTTTTAATTTTATACCACGGGCAAAGCCGTGCGGGTACCGCTAGTTTCAAAATAAATAAGCAAAATTTAGAGCGAGGACGACGTCGGCTCAGTAAAGGCCCGGTTTCCTAGAATCGTCGCTGACGCCGGGCGCGACGCATGCTGGAATCAGAACCAGTTTGATTGGAGCGTGGCATGAAGCGACGTCACTCTGCGGCTCAGGCGCATGCGCAGAAGGAGGCGGCGTCTGTCGCCTCGCCAGAGATCGACGATTTCACTCTTAGGAAACCGGGCCTTAAGAAGTAGGACCACCGCGGACAGCGATGCACGAAGAAACACGTCTAGGCATGGAGTCAATAAGCCTGCGGATGGTGTCCTGAGGGATGGCACTCCATTCCCTTTCAACCATTTGCCACAGTTCGTCCTCTGAACGAGGCAGTGACAGGTTCGGCAAACGGCGTCCAATCACGTCCCACACATGTTCGATTGGTGACAAGTCAGGAGAGTATGGTGGCCAGGAAAGCATCTGTACACCTCGTAGAGCATGTTGGCTGATTCGAGCACTGTGAGGCCGGACGTTATCCTGTTGAAAAATTGCATTTGGTAGACCCTGAAGGTAGGGGATTGCCACCGGCCGCAGTACATTATCTACATATCGTTAGGCCGTCATAGTGCCCCGAATACGAACTATAGGTGATACGGAATTGTATGCAATAGCGCCCCAAACCATTATGCCACGTTGTCGCGCTGTGGGGAGTTCCACAGTTACTGCCAGATTTGATCTTTCTCCACGTCGACGCCACACACGTATGCGATGACTATCGCTGGACAAACAGAAGCGGAATTCATCTGAGAACACTACGGTTTGCCATTCTGCCATCCACGTCGCTCTGGTCCGGCACCATTCCAAACGTTGGAGTCTGTGCTGTGAGGCCAATGACAGTCTTCTTAGCGGGCGCCGTGATTGCAGGCCACGTGCAACCAGTCGACGGGAAATGGTTCTGGTTGACACAGGAACATCCAGGGTACCTTGCACGTGCTGCAGAATCGACGTACAAGTGACTTGCGGGTCCGCCACAGCTTGTCGGTGAATCCGTCGATCCAAGCGGTCTGACGTCACTCTGGCTGCACCTGCACCCCTCAATGTGGCTACATTTCCTCTTTCCAACCATCTCCGACACAGCCGATGCACAGTGCTTGCATCCATGTGGGTATCAGCTGCAATTTGACGTATGGACCAACCTCCCCTTCTCAGTCCGATCACCATACCCCTTGTAAAGTCGTCTATATGCTGGAAGTGTCTTCGTTGAGGACGGCGTGGCATTTCCTCCTATCACACGTATCCTTCGAGACAAAAACCAAATTTCTCCGATAATTAGTCTGGCAGAAAAAACAACATGAACATAGCCCACTTTTCAACTTCATTCTCTTATATCTTACTTCACGTGCGTCGGAGAGCTGCGCATTTCATATCATTTGCATAATTCAGTGACGTGCTTCTACGGCAAAATTTGCATGAATTTCTGACCACTCCTTCTTGGTGTTGCATTTTTAATGTCGAGCAGTGTATGATTGACTCTTTTACAACTTTGGTGTAGTTTTTTTTTTTTCTCTTAACCCATTAATGCCTAGCGTCCCTTTTTAGCGACGGTCAAGAAAAGGGTCTGAATTTCCCCAAAATGAACATTTCAACCAAATAATAGTGTTCAATTAGTACCTTGGTATTGTTTCAATTCGTTATTAACAGATTACAGCACATAACCATTGTAAAGTGCGTTCTGTAGCAGTTTTAATATGATCTTGACCAAAAATGACATCGTTCACAATCTCAAGCAAAAGAGCTGAGTTTTCAAAGTTATTCCCAGCTTCCCAGTTTATGTTCATTGCTGATTTTATTTCTTCTTATAAAATGTCTTTTTAAATATTATATCGTAGGCAGAAAAAATATTTAGTAAACAAAGTATATACACTCTGGGGTCTATCGGAATTTTTAAGGGACGATTTTTCTTTCCTCAATAAAAAAAATATTTTTTACATGATATTTTTTTTATTATTTTTCCTGTCCATTAGACACTGTTTGTAACCAGTATACAAAATATCTTTGGAAAAAAAATGCCAGGCATTAATGAGTTAATTATAGTGATGAAAGTACAATTAAAAAATGAATTATGTTCTAGTTTTCAGATATAAATGTTTAAATTTTATTATTTATTACTCTTCAATTCAGTATTAAAATATTTCTGTTTTTAAAACTCAATAAACCTTTTCAAAGAAATAAGCATTTTTGCTTCTATTTATTACACACATAATGGCATTCTTTTAAGTTATAAATGAAACTGAAGTTAGTTACGCTGGTAGTTAGCTAATTCCTTTTCATAACGTTACCAACTCTTCATTGAATAAAAAAGGGTTTATTGCCCTTTAAGGGTTTATTGCGGGGGGCACCTTCATTTACAGGGAGAAAGAGAGAGAAGGCAACACTCCCAAACCACTTTAAAAAATCAATGTATTTACATATAAGTAGACATGGTTTTTACTGTTTTTGAATGAAATTTGCTTCAGGTTTTCCCCCTTTGACCCCCCTCCCCCATGGAAAAAGTTTTTAATGATGGGCCTGTTTATGTAATTGAGAGTTAGCAGCATTTTTCTTTTTTTAATGTTTTTTTTCCCTGCAAATTAACACTATAGCAAAAAAATACATAAAATAGAACTTGATTCGGGGTAGAAAAGTTGACTAACATACCACAAAAGTTTGATTTTTGTTAGAGGAAAGGTTCTGTGATCTTCACCCAACTTTTTTGGGTTTTTTTTCCAAAAGAATCCAAAAACAAAACACTTAATTATTAACCGATTTAGGTAACTTTGTTAGAAGGAATAAAACTAGTAAATAATAACAAAGAATTTTTTTTAAAAAACTCGGATCTTTTGAGGGTGTTGCCCCCTCACCTCTTTCTTTGTGTATGCCACTGCTTGAGAATGCTTTATTGGGCATTCCATATCATCCAGCTATTAAGGAAACTGAAACCCACATTTTCAGATTTGTATGATTTTATTTCCATTTAACTATCACTATCAGGGTTGCAAGACTTCAAATCTTTTAAGGGACAGCCTGTATTTTGAAAAACTGGGGAACTTTGATACATGATGGTTAAAGTCCCGTATTCCAGCTTAGCTAGGCATTTTATAACACAAGACTTTATTTTTTGAGTCTCCTCTTTTTTGCTAAGTGTCACATCTCACCTTACCCTTCCCCATTTATCGTATGTCAAACTGCTTTTCAAGTATTTATTCTTATAAAAAATGCATGATGTCGCTTTTCCCTCCTTGGTTCTTGCCACAAACTGTCACAATATCATGAATCCCTTCAAAGGGTGACACCATTAATAAACAACCAGGACCTGATTTTCGAATAGGCCAACTAGGCCGCGGCCTAGGGCCCCTACAACTTAGGGGCCCCAAATAGCTAAAATTATTGTAGTCAATGCCTAAATTTGTTTTATCCTATGCCTATAATTGTGAAGCATCAGTGCAGGGGGTTCCAAAAAAAGTATTTGGTCTAGGGCCCCGTGATATCTTAATCGGGCCCTGTAAACAACCTCTAAGAATGGATATAATTCAATTATTTGATTATCAAAATGTATATAGGGTGGATGGGGAAAGGGGTGATTTTTTTTCCTTACCTAGCTGTAAGAAGTTAATGTATTTATGTAGTGTATTTTCATATTAGTGAAAGTAGTTTTACTGTTCTTTGGTATAATTTACATTTAGTTTATGCCCTAAAAGTCCCGCTCCTTTGAAAACATTTGAAAAGGGCCGACTTTTAGTACAGATGGCAAAACCGGGGGTTAATTGCTTGAAGCTTTTCAACTCGCAAGCTAATCTTGAAATTAGTTAAAAATTCCACTTCAGCAGGATAATAGGTATTTGGAATAGCTTATTAAAAACAGCTATTACTTGCAATTGGGTGAATAGTTTCGAGAAAACTCATGATTGGCATTAGCGACTGATAAACGGGCCCACCCTAGAAAACCTAGGTAGGTTTTTCTGGCTTTGCCCAGTTGAGCAAACCACACCTAAAACTAGCTACAAAATAAAGTTTATCTTTGTGCTATAGATGCAAAGAAAAGTACAACGTAAAGAAGCACAAATAAGCAGGGAAACTGCAGACACGTGTTTCGGCGTTACAAGGAACGCCTTTTTCAATGCAAAAAAATTGTGATCGTTTACAACCTAAAAATTCACTGGAACATCAAATGAGGACAATGGAATTTCGTGATTTTTTTTCATTACTGGGTTATTTCCATATAAAGTCAACAAATGGGCCGTGCCGCACCATTTTTGATTTTGATGATATTTGGTAGGTAATATGCACCAACATTCTGGACCTCCAAACTGTTTCATTTTTTCTCGAAAAAATTTTATTCTCGAGATATAGCCATTTTTTTGCTCCGCCGATGAGTAAAATTCGGCATTTTTGATCTTTTTTCTAAGAGCTCTGGTAAATTTATTTAACCCTACACTGCATGGTGTTGCCAATTGGATACATGGACAATTTGTCCTCCTTATGAATAGCAGAATGTAGACATAAGACAACTCAATGCATAAAAAGCAAGTATTGGGTATATTTAAAGCAATTATCACCATTTATCCTCCATAAGTGGCAGCACTGGTCTGTTAAATGCTCTTAAATGAATCCATATGGATAGCTTTTAAAATCACTCAAACTACCAAGTTTTGAAATTATTTTTTACAATGAAATATTTTTCTTTGTCTTTTAAAAAAATAACATGAATAAAATAAACATTTATCTTTCGTTTAAGATGCGTTTTACATCAAAATAATTATTTGGAAAAAATCTAGGACATAATACACATCTGTAGCCATTTGGCAACATTATGCAGTAAGCATCCAGAGAACACTTCGATTCATCTCTATAGATCATGAAGTATGTGCTTTGTTTATGTTTCGCGCTAACTTCTTTCTCTTTTTGGAAGGTATAATATAATCATGCGGACCCAAAAGTGGTACTTTCGGCTGTTCTACCGTTTATAAGACCTCGCAATTATCAATGCGTAGTTGATGTTCAATAGAGTGAACAAACAAAAAATCAATAGGGAAAAGCCCTCAAAACGCGTTCATTTTAGATTTCAGTAAGCACAAACGTTGTGCTTACACGGACAAGTAAAGTCATTAATAATTTTAAAATATAGTTTTGAAAAAACTAAAAAATACGTTTTTACATTGGAATGCGCCGTGATCATCAGGGGTTTCCCTCTGATTTTCAAAACTACTGAATATCCGCACTTAACCGCGCTTAAGTTTACATGCACTTATAATGCATCAATATGCAATACAGTTTAGCCTTTGGTGTTAAAAATAATATTAAATATATTTCTTTTATCTTTGCAAAGAACGTAAATTTTATCTTTTATTCAGAGTTACACACATATATACAAACAAACCCACATGTGAAATTAATAAAAGCGTATTGAAAAGAGACCATTAGCTACAGATGAACTAGTTACAAACCAAAAAAAAAAAAGAAAAGAAAGAAAACTTGCGCCAGAGAGCCTCCAAAAAACATCAGATTTGACAGAATTGATCATCGGAAAGTAAAAGTACACATAAAAAATAATGCAAAATGTCAAAATGTAAAGGATTACAAGAGTACAGTGCACCAAATGTTCAATTCCTCTATTTTTTTACAAAAAAGAACTAATTTCAAGACTATCATTTAAAATCATTTTTATCTGTTGAATGCATGGTGTAGCCATTTGGCAACAAAACTATTTTTAATTAGAAAGGGGTGAAAATTTAGAGTTAAATTTTTTAAAATATTTTTCCATGTTTTCTTATTACATTGACAAACACATATATTTTTTTCTACGAAAAATAAAAAATCATGCAGTGTAGGGTTAAAATGGTAGAACGATCAAACATGACTTATTTTAAAGCTAAAAGAATGAATTTTGATTTGTGGATAAAATTAAACGGTTTAAGTTAAGCCTAAATATAAATTTTCCCGGGTCAATTCGCGGTTAAAAAAGTGCCGTTTTCGTCATTTCAAGCATGAAAAAGTATATGAAGGACTGGCAGTGGGGTTCCAATTTTTTTTCTCTTGCACCCAGATATAAATACTAGAATCATAGAAAAGAATAAGATGATACAAGTAGTCCTTCATTATGAAAAATTGCTTAAACTTGAGAAAAAACGAAAATTGGTATTTTTCACTCCCCAAAAACGGCCTGTGGAACAGGTAGTAAAAATTTACAAAGGCATAAAGTAAAAAGGTTTTACATTGCCCTTAGAAATGAAATAAAAACTGTCTTGTTATTCCAAGGCATTAGAGAGATATAAGCTTTTAAACTATGAGAAAAAATGAAAAATATCCTTTTTCACTCCCCAAAAACGGCTTGTGGAATATGTTGCAAAAATCTGAAAATGTATGGAGCAAAAAGGTATTACATTGCACTTTAAAAGAAAACAAAAACTGTCTTGTTATTAGAAGGCATTAAAGAGATATGAGCCTTCTAAGTAAGATGATTATTATAAAAAAAACCTTAAACTTGAGAAAAAATGAAAAATGACCCTTTTCACTCCCCAAAAATAGCCTGTGGAACACTTAGTAAAAATTTGAAATTGCATGGAGGAAGAAGGTGTCACATTGCCCTTTAAAACAAAACAAAAATTATCTTGTTATTCCCAGGCATCAAAGAGATAAGGCCCTGTGAAAACTGAAAATTCATGCAACATTGTTTTGGCATAAGTTAAAGCAATTATGAGCATAAATAAAGTTTTTTTATGCAAGAACTCTAAAAATATGTATCCTCAACTATACAATTCAAAATATATCGTAAAATGATTGTAATTTATTTGTAATGTTGACACATCGGAAAAAGTTGTACTTAAAACCAGGGATCCGAATGTCCACACATCAATTAAAATTGCCTTTAAAATTTAATTGCATGTCGCTAAGACAGTTTCTAGTTTTACATTTACGTTTGAATGAAGTTACAAATTTTTTCACAAAAATCCGGAATTTCTACATTTTTTTCGAAATACCTACAACTAAAAGGGATTTTTGCTAATTTATTATTTATTAGAGTTTATCTTCATAATATTTAGTTGTACATCCATTACAAATTAAAAGAAAACTCTGATAACAGAGACACTAAAAAACGTTTTAATTACAACTTTTTCAAATGTTTCTACAACACAAACTAGACATTTTGCGATATACTTCGAATTATATATTTAATGATACATATTCTTACTCTTGCAGTTCTGGCATAAAAATAGTTTGTGTTCATAACTGCTTTAACTTATGCCAAAACAAATTTTTGCATAAATTTTCAATTTTCAGAGGGTTATATCTCTTTGATGCCTAGGAATAACAAGACGGTTTTTATTTCCTTTTAAAGTTCAAGGTAATATCTTCTTGCTAAATGCATTTGCAAATTCTTACTACCTGTTCCACAAGCCGTTTTTGGCGAGTGAAAAATGATATTTTTCATTTTTTTCTTATAGTTTGAAAGCTTATATCTCTTTAATGCATTGGAATAACAATACATTTTTTATTTTATTTTAAAGGGCAATGTAACACCTTTTTACTCCATGCATTTGTAAATTTTTACTACCTGTTCCACAGGCCGTTTTTGGGGAGTGAAAAATACCAATTTTCGTTTGTTCTCAAGTTTACAAAATAAAAACGTACTCGCCCGAATAATTGGAGACAGCTCCGATTTCCCAATTATCGTAATAACCCTGCAAATGCAGAATCAATGAGCGAAATTGGAAATCATCGCAAAAGCCTTGTTTAGATTAATTGCAAACATTTTATTTGTTAGCAAAAACAAATTGGCAACAGTTAAAAATTTCAAATCATTGAAAATTTTCAGCTGTTTTGATAATTAACCCTTCACTGCACGGTGTGCCAGATCTGGCACAAACCAAATAAACCCTCATATATTCCTATGATTTTTAAATACAGTTAAACTGAGCTTTGTGCCCCTTCTGGAACATTGCTATAACAGTTTAGTGTGATGTTTATGCACTAGTTAGTTGCACTAGTCTAGGTATTACAGTTCTTGCTTTTTAAAGAAAGAGTGTATGCATTTCCGTTAGAAGTGTGCTTAGTCATTATTTCCTTTGTTCTAAAAATGTTTAAATACACTTAGTGGAAAGTTTGTTTATACCACTTAAGGCACAAAACACATTGTAGATTATTACACTTATCGGTATACAAAGCATATGCTATGTGCTTTGTGCCATATATAGAACAAACAATTAAAACATCATTTTTGGTGCACATTTTTAAGATTAATTTTTTTCTTTATTTTTCCTGAACTCAGGGCTATTTAAAAGGTAACAAATGATTTTTTTCATTAAAATATAAAAAATCGTGCAGTGAAGGGTTAAATAGCGTGAAAGCGATTTTCTGATGAATTAATTTTTCGCATTGTTGACTAAGCGCAAAAATCACCCCACCCTCCCCCTGGGGCGATTGGCGCCAAAATTTAATCGATGCTTGCTTCCATATTGGGTTAGTGTTATTCCAAATTTCATTCAAATCTCAGCAATATTTCTCGAGATACGGTAGGTGCAATGACAAAATAAGCACTTTTGATTGCTCCACCCCCCTTTGAGATATTTACACACAAATTGAATCAGCACTTGTACTCAATTGGGTCTACCTATGGACCAATTTTCGTTTGATTCCGCCTGTTACTTTCTGAGATATAGCAATCACCCCCGCGCAGAACACGTGCGATTGCTCCACCCCCTCTTCGAGATATTGACACGCAAATTGAATCAGCACCTGTACTCGGTAGGGTCTATCTATGGACCAATTTTCGTTCAATTCCGCCGGTTACTTCCTGAGATATGCCAATCACCCTCACGCAGAACACGTGCGATTGCTCCACCCCCTTCAAGATATTGACACGCAAATTGAATCAGCACCTGTACTTAGTAGGGTCTACCTATGGACCAATTTTTGTTTGATTCCGTCGGTTACTTCCTGAGATATAGCAATCACCCACGCGCAGAACACGTGCGATTGCTCCCCCCCCCCCTTGGAGGAATTCGCTAAACAAAGTCAGGTGCACCAGTTCACATGGTGGTACATACACTGGCGGAAAAAAAAATCCCAACACCAAGAAAAAATTGCCGTAGAGTAATGAAATTTGGGCAATGCAATTGTCTAATTAACATGTTTAATTGATTAAATGTACAAGATCACTGGCTAATTTAAGCTCAAGAAAATGCTGTGCAAAGGTGAAATTATGTTAATTTAATAGAGGGTGTAACCTCCAGAATTTTGAAGGCAAGCCTGCAAGCGTGCATGCATTATGTCATACAGGTGCCGAATGTTACTTTGTGGTATGGAGTTCCATGCTTGTTGCCCTTGCTGTGTCAATACTAGGACCGTCATTGCTGACTGTGGATGAAGCTCGAGGTGCCATCCCATGATATCCCATACGTTATCGATTGGAGACAGACATGGTGATTTTGCATGTCATGGTAACATGTCAGCACTCTGTAGAGCACATTGCGTTACAGCAGCGATGTGAGGGCGAGCGTTATCCGGTTGGAAAACGCCCCCTTGAATGTTACACATGAAGGGCTGTAGTACTGGTCAAATTAACAGACTGACGACAAATTTTCAGTCAGTGAGTTTGGGATAACCACAAGAATGCCCCTGCTGTCGTAGGGAATTGCTCCAGAGACCATAACTCCAGGTGCGAGTCCCGTGTGTCTAGGCCGTAGACCGCTTGGATGCAGGCGGTCCCCTGGCCTCCTTCTGACCAATATACAGCCACCACTGGCACTAATTCAGAATCTGTTTTCATCAAAAATTACAACAGATCTCCACTCCGACCTCCACTGAGCTCTGTCGTGGCACCACTGCCGTCGGAAAAGGCAATGGTTTGCAGTCAATGGAATACCGGCTACAGTCTGCCTGGCTCGGAACTGTCCTTGAAGTAAACAGTTTCTTACCGTTCCTTGGGTCACGACGGTACCAACTGCAGCTCGAATGTCAGCCGCAGATGCAGTAC